>JAASGW010000161.1:0-50874 GCA_023334395.1 Phytopythium sindhum
CACGAGGCACTGGCCGAGTCGTCGTACATCTACCGCATGAGCAGCTCTTTCGTGTAAGGAGCTGGAAGATCAAAGCATTGGTGAGTCATTGGTAGCTCTCCGTCTCTGCTACTCCATCATCAAGACATCCGTTCCCCCCCCATCCTGATCAAGACCGCAGGACACTGGTAAGCACGGGCGTGTTGTACACGGGTAGGCAGCGCGGAGCGAGGTGCAAGTGCATGTTTGAATGCTTTACCACATTGTTTCAAACACGTCACACACGAACGACAAAGGCGATACCAGTAAAGCCGCAGCGGTATCATTCTTGCGGGACGCAGATGGACCATCGTCACTAGGAACTGACAACCGAGTGGGCCCGGTATAATCTTCTCCATACGTCTTGTCTGAACGAGGTCACCTGTCACCATGCCCCTCCGGCTCGTGTGCGCTGGTCATCAGCGGCTGGTGCTGAGCGGAGCTCGCGGCGCTCCATCAGATCTCGTCGACACTCTCGCGTAGCACTCGATCTATTCATCCAGCATATAATACAGCTTGCGTCGTGACTACCGTGGTTCTCGAGCATTCTTCAGCTGTCGAACACGACATCGGATGCCCAAGCGGACACAACCGCTCTGTACCACAGACCCGCTACCGCATAATATCCTTACACTGCGCGACCACTCCACTTGGCTATCCCTCCTCCTGATCGGGCGTTGCATCAATGCGTCTGCCTACGTCGATGCGTCTGCCTTCCAGAGTGTCGAGTGCTACAGAGTGCTCCTGTAGTATGTCAAAGAGCGCGAAACGACGTTTGGCGACCAGATCCTTGTCAATCTGGTCATGTGGACCACACGAGATCATTCGGTGGCGTTAGCGAAGGGTTATGTGCAGTCGGCCGCCAGCTGGTGGGTGCTCTCTCGAATGCAAAACCAAATATAAAAAACGGTGGTGTAGAGTGTACAGTTCGGGAAAAGCAGGCGGTCATTCCGCCTTCTCCCAGATCTGTCGACCCTAACCGACTCTCTACAGTACCGCACCGCATACAAATCTCCATACAACCGCCCTCGTTCACCAAAAGGTTACATTGATGGTTATAACCACAGTCGAAAGGAGGTTACGTGCGGCTGACGACGATCATCATGGCGCCCGGCCATCGCCGCGCGCTCGCCGCCGCAATCTCGCCGGCGGCAACTCCGTCTCAACTAACGCGCGGCTCTCGACTAACCTCGCGCGGCCTCCGCCAGTTGCCAGTCGCGCTCGAGCTCGCTGCTCGCCGCTGGCCGCCGCTTCCCGTCGATACCTGCAGCCGGCGCCTGCTCTGGCTGCGCGCGCTCGACATGGTGCTGCCTTCGTGGCGGAACAAGCGCCGTGCGCCGCTGGCTGTGCCAGACGCTACGGCCGCCGTCGACGTAAAGCACGTAGCGGTGTCAACGGCTTCTTCACTCGCGTCTACAGCAGCTGAGACGCTCGAGGTATGCTGTCGATCCCATCCATACTCGGTACCCAAACATCTACTAACGTCGCGTCTGGGATCGCAGGCCGTGGACAGCAACGTAAATGGAACACCGTGGCTGCCAGAGGACGCGGATGTGGGCATCACGGGTATTGTGCCCGACGCGGTGTCGGTGGACGGCCACTGCTTCGAGGTGTCGGTGCGGTTCCCGACCGAGCGCAAGCTCTGGCGCGCCTTCCGCGCCTTCGACACCTTCGAGCGGCTTCACGCGGCGCTGAGTACGCAGTTCGCGGATGCGATGCGCGCGCGGCAAATTCACTTGCCTCGCCCCACGCGGCTGTCGTGGGAGTCAACCTTTCGCTTCAAGATGTCGCGCGCGTCGGCGTCGGGATCGCTGCCTGCGCCGCCAAGACTCGAGCGGCTTCGTCCACAGCTCAACACATACCTGCATAAACTACTGGAGATCGACGACGTCCACGCATCGCACGCGTTCCGCCAGTTCTTGATGCCCATCGTTGGCTCCATGGACGTCGAGCTGACAGGCAAGGCGATCCCCGAACAGCTCGTCGCGCCGCTCAGCAAGTGCTTGTCACAGCCGGCGCTGCTTTCATCCGCGCCAACGACAGCAGAATCTACTAGTTGTGCATCGAC
Source organism: Phytopythium sindhum (assembly GCA_023334395.1). NCBI lineage: Eukaryota > Oomycota > Peronosporomycetes > Pythiales > Pythiaceae > Phytopythium > Phytopythium sindhum. The sequence goes on from JAASGW010000161.1 coordinate 2,087, forward strand.
ATCATCGAAAGCGGCAGCTACTGGTGTTGGAAAGCGCACGCTTACCTGCCTGAAGAACATGAGGAATCCCGCGCACAAGCAAGCCCCACATTCCCTCGCTATCACCACTGCTGCTAGCCCCACAGAGGCGACGGAGCTACCACCTGCGGAAGGTAGCGCCAGAGTGCTATCCAAGCGCTCTCAGTGCAAGCGTTCTCTTCATTACGGAGGTAATATCGAGCTGGCAGCACTGGGAGGTCTTGGCGTCGGTTTGACCAAGCGCAGCGCGCTCTCGGGGTCGCATAAGGCCGTGGCGATGGCAGCGGCAGGAGTTGCTGGAATGGCACTGACCGGGCCGTTGTCAGCGGTGCTGGCCATCGGGGCGCTCGGTAGCGGCGTCGGCAAGTACCAGCTGAACAAGGCGCACTACCTCACGCTCGAGAACCCATCTCAGCGCACAGCGTCGCACCACAAGGACCACCACCGTCGTCACCATGGTCACCACCACCGAGATGCTAAGGATGGATATGCTGGTTCCAGTGGCCACTCGTTCCTGATCGAGACAGCGGAGCAGTTCTCAGGGCCTCGGCGGCCGGTCAAGTTCGGCGACGCCTTCCACTTGTACTGTCAACGCATCCGCAAGTCGGTGCGCGTGGCGGTCCCAGCCGACTCGAAGCGCGGTCACCTCATGGTCACGGGCGCTGAATCGCACAAGGCGACGACGCTGCGGCTGGTGTCTCCGTACGGGCACTCCGGTGCGATTCACTGCGGCAGCCACGTGCTCCTCGAGATCACCGACGGCGAGTTTGCGGGCGAGTTTGTCGGTCTGCACGGCGATCTGCTAACTACTGGTGCGTCTCCGGTGGTGTTCCATCTCCGTTCATCGTCAGCGAGTGACCACTCGCTCTCGTGTCCGGAAGCGCACGACCACCACGCTCGTCGTCATACTGCTCGGCCAGACCATCGACATATCCACCGCCATCACCAGTCCTCCTCCTCAACAGCACCCTCCTCCTCGTCCCCGTCACTGTCATCAGTGGCAACTGTGTCGCCAGTCTCGCCTCAACTGTCGCCACCTGGGCAGACGTCTCCTGCCTGCACGGCACAGGCGCTTTCGTCGTCTTCATCAGCCGATACGACGTCATTCTCCCTGCGAGTGATGACGTACAACGTGTGGCTGCTGCCGAGCATCGTGTCGTCCTTCAGCGACAAGCTGTCCCCGTTCGCGTTGCTACGAGCGCAGGCAATCCCGCGTTGCCTCGCACCGTTGGCGCTGGATGTCGTCGTGTTCTGCGAGGCATTCGACAGCACCGCGCGCGAGCTGCTGATCGCTGGCATGAAGGCTCAAGGCTTTATGTATGAGACGCGAGCTGTTGGCGCTGGCGCGTCGTTCTTGTCGAGCAAGAAGGCTGTCGACAGCGGCTGCTTCGCCATGAGCCGCTTCCCCATCTACGCGTTCCAAGAACGCACGTTCGGCAGCGTTGCCGCTGGCGACGACCGCATGGCCGACAAGGGCGTGTTGTACTTCCAGGTGCGCATCCCAACTCGTGACGGCGATCGACAAGACTACCAGTCCGTGCACGTTGTGGGGACCCACCTGCAGGCGTGGGAGACTCCGACGGCTGTGGCGACGCGCGCGAGCCAACTGCAGCTTGTGCGCAAGTTCGTGGACGCGCTCGAGCTGCCGCGTGACGAGCCCGTCGTTATCACCGGCGATATGAACGTCAACAACTACGCTGACGACGTCAGCGAGTACAAGTCCATGCTGGAGGTGCTGGACGTGGTGGACCCGCCGCTCACGGATGCGTCGTCGGCGTTCAGCTTCGACCCGCTCACCAACGCGCTGGCCGTCGACGGTCCAAGCTCTGGCGGCCAGACCGAGCGGCTGGACTACGTCATGCTGCGCCGCGCGCACCGACAGCCAGTCGACGTGAGCGCGAAGGTCGTCCAGCTGAAGGCCACGACCGACTGGCAGTCGCCGTCACCGCCTTCTTCGGCGGTGGAGGAGGGCGACGAGCAGCTCGTAGACCTATCGGATCACTACCCGGTGCTCGCCGAGTTCCAGTTCTGAGCGAGTGGCTTGCCTTCGAGCGCCCGTGTATAGTATAACGCTCGCTGGACAGCCACCAAGCGAACAAGCTGTAATTATGATCAACGTCATGTCCTCCATCCAATCGGATCGCTTGTTCGTCTTCCAAAGCGCTTGGTCACTTCAGAGACGCCTCAGTCTCCCCTGTAGCCCCAAAGTAACCCATGACTCTGCCTATCGTCACTGTCAGGAAGGATGCACTAGACCGTCTTAGACTGTGACGGCGTCATGACTTCTTGCCTCTGGTGCGCCGCCAGGATGCGGAGTGGTGGTCAAGCTTCAACGTCATAAGATCGCAGTGTCGAGCTGCATCGACAGTAAAGAAGACCAAACGCAGCGCCAGGGCTCAGGCTGCTCGACGGCGCGGGCAGGGCCCCCCCCGTGACTCCCTCCCGCCAAGGTAAGGCGCGAGATCTTCCCGGGATCGTCTACGTGTGCCGTCGTGTGCTTTCATTGTCTTGTTCGGGCCGGGGCGGGAGTCGTGGATGTGGGTGCATCAGGGCTGTCGAGGCGCCGTCAAGTTGGTGACGAATCAAGAGATCTTCGGGCTCTTGGTTGCGGTCAGGTGCTCCAGTCTTCTGAGCTCGAAATGCTCGTTTCGACCTGCGAGCCGAACGTGTCAAGGCTGCTCAAGTGCTTGGAGTTCGTAGAGCAGAACCCGATACTCGGCAAGTCTGGGATCCAGATCACGCCTCTCGCCAGCATCGTCGATGAGATGTCAAGGTGATCGCGGTCATGAGAGCGACATGAATGCCAAGATCGCCGGACTCCTGCGAGGGCAGATGGTGCGCGACTCGGGTGAAGGCTGCAGAAGCGCAAGGCCCGAGGTGGGTATTGACGACATGCGCGTGCTGTACGTTTGGGCGTGCGATATCCAATGGTCGTCCGGGTTCCGAGTCGCGACACCGGAGCTGAGGGGACTGGTTTTTGAAGAGCGACAAGCTGATGGAGAACCGACTCGTGACTGCTTTTGAGTACGCGGATGCGCACTGGGACGAGGTGGGCGAGCAGTGGGCGATGTGGCGTGAGCGAATGTCGACGGTAGTTCATTGACAATGTCTTTTTCGTGCAGGGCGCAAGTCTAATGGCCGCTCTTCAACTCAGTGCGGATCAAGTGGAGTGACTTGCGGCGGTAGTGGGGGAAGCAGCTGCAGTGGCCGTGCGCAACAGCTAGTCGAGGCACTGGGACAGCGATCGCGAGTGCAGCGTTGGCCAGACGGACATCGGGATGTGACAGAGCATGCCGCTGCGCTTCTGCCCAACGCTGCACTCGAGCTCGCAGTAAGACATGAATGGACGAACGAAGGCACTGGTTCCAAAGCAAGACCTGGTCAGTAGCGTGTTCATCCGAAAGTTGTGTTGGTTCACCCCTCTGTTCCGCTCCCCACCTTCTCGTCGACACCAAGGAGACCCGAAGAGGCTGACAGGTTACGCCGCCTTGAACGCGTCTGCGAGCAGCGCGGCGTACTTGATGGTGTCCGTCGCCTGTTTGCGACGCGCGGCGGAGGACGATACGTTCGCGATCATTACGGTCGTGGGCGCGTTGGCCACGCTGATGTGCTCTTTGAGCAGCATGGTGAGCTTGGAGTTGCGGAAAGGGGCGCGGCCGCCCAAAGCCTGCGCGCGGATGCACTCCTTGAGTGCCAGCAGACTCAAGTTGATCTCCCTGGCCTCGCTCAGCCCCTTGGGGTTGCGCTGGAGGCCCTGGCCCGTGTACTCGGCCCCCGCGAGGTCCACGAACACGAGTGCCCCGCCCGCAAACGCAGCCCTTGCGCCGGCAACCCGTCGTTCCACCGCCTTGACCTCGCTCTCCGCGGCTTTCACCTGGCTCTGTAGCTCACGAAAGCGCTTGGCGGCCTCCGCGAATGTCTTCTCTCCTCCAATAGTGTACTTGCCGTCGGGGCCGAGCACGAACTGCTTGCTCTGGATGGCGATGTACAGATCGTCGCGCGCCTTCCCGATCGGCACGACGCGCGACTCGGCGGCCGCGAGCTCCTGCCGCGCCTGGGCGAGCGCCGGCGTCACAATTTCCAGCTCGAGTACCGCGTGCGAGCGGCTGCTTTGGCTGTGCAGCTCGGACGTGCCCTCCGCGCGGAGGCTGCGGCCGGCGCGGATGATGTCCAGCACCGCGTCCGCCGAGTCGCCGTAGGCCGCGCACAGCGATTGCATCAGCACCTCTCCGTTCGGGCCCATGGTCGTCTCGCTCCGGACATGGACTACCCCGGCGGCGTCCACGCGCACGAAGCCCGGCTGCCGGGCGCTGAGCAGGTCGAACACCTTGCCGTTGTACAGCTCGAAGAAGCGCACCTGCACGAGCAGCGGGCCGTCTCGGTCCGCGAACAGGTCGCGGGCAGCGCGCTGGCATACGCCTAGCCCCTCCCCGTAGCCGAAGATCGTGTGCGTCTTGCCGCTGTTGGTGTGGCCGTACGCGAAGCAGCAGGCCGTGCTGCCCGCCAGCACCTGCAGCACCAGCGGGCGCACCGCCTGCGCGTAGGCCTCTGCATTCTCCGTCGACAGCACGCCGGCGAACGGCCGGAAGCGCTTGTCTGAGCCCTCCACGTGGACGCTGGCCGTCTCGGCCTCGAAGGCGTAGCCCACGAGCGCGTCACCCTGCTCCTGCGCCGCCAGCGGCCGCGGTCGCACGAACACCTTGGTCATGTCGCCACTAGGACTGTCAGAGGGTGCTGGAGGCCGCCTGGGAGCTCGCGAGTCGATGAGGAAGTGGCCATTTCTCCAGCAACGGAGACCGTAACCATTGACGCCGAGTGTATCCACTATCCGTCGCTACCCAGCAAAAAGACTTGCCGATGATCAATCAAAAGCCAAAATCCCACATCAACGTGGTACATCACACAGTACACTTGACTTGAGTATTGTAAACGCCATCGAAATGTTTGTGCGTCAAACGTGAAATTCACGTTACGCAACGTTAATTTCGACTCGCTCTCTTGACGTTTGGATGTCGAAACAAATATTCACTGAACCAGAGCTGTCGTCAGGCGCCGGCGCTGACGAAGGGCACGCGAGTCCCACGCTGCGGCTGCAATCACGGGCGCCGTGCAGGCCGCCGGCTGCCCGAGAACCTCCTGCACTCCTCTCTGGGCGCGATAGTATCGAGAGAAGCAAAGCAGACTGCCGATCCCGCTTCTCGCTCCTCCGGCTGGCCGCTGGCGTGGCCTCTACCGGCGCGGCGTCAACGCCCGGCGACGACCCACCGAAGGGCTGAGCAACACTGTAGAACAGAACCCACCGATTAGAGAACGCACGATGACGGACGTGATGGTGGACGAGGACGCGTACCTGGACGCGCTGATGGCGTTCGCGGCGCAGGGGCTGCCAGACCACGGCCTCGGGGCGAGTCTGGCGCCGCTCCCGTTCACGTCCGCGAGGTTGGAGCCCGAGGGCGATTCCTCGTCGGTGGCGACCGCGGGGGTCGGGAGCGACGCCGGAAACATGGACGACGGGGGCGACTCGACCGTCAGCTCGTGCCCGACGCGCAGCCAGAGTGGCCAGGAGCTCGCCCGGCAGGAGAAGGCGCGCGTCAAGTACCGGCGCATATACCACATGCGACAGGTACGTCCTTCGATCGCAGGTTAATGGACCAAAGGCGACGCCTGCTGACGTCTCGTGTGTGTTATCAACCGCAGGCGAGGAGGCAGACTCTACGCGAGCACGTGGCGGCGCTCGAGAGCGAGCTGGAGGCGCTCACATGCCGGCAGACCCGCCCCTCCCACGCCCATCAGTCGTTGCCGCTGGAGCAGCTCGACCTCATCGTGAACCGGAGGCCAACGAACCGCCGGGACCGCGAGCAAACAATCCGTGAACTGTCAATACTCAAGCTGCAGCTCAAGTTGGAGAACACCGAGATGCGCCGGCGGCTCCGCGAGTACGTGGCGAGAGCCGAGCAGATGCGGGACGAGCTGTTCGCCGAGCACCGGCTGTGGGTGGCCAACGCGACGTCGTTCACGATGCTCAAGCGGCTGACGGTGCCCGAGAGCCTCGCGATCCGGTCACGGGCGAATGATACTGTCGCGGACATCCTGGCGTCCACGGGCTCGCTGCCGCCCGCGGGCATCGTGTGCGGCTGGAAGGAGATGCACAGCGTGCACCGCGGTCTCATCCGCTTCGTGCTACAGAAGACCTTCTACCGCTACACGCCCGAGGAGGTGGCCAACCGCATGTTCGCTATCGTGTCAGACCCGCGGCAGATCGTCAAGCTGTACAAGTCGAGCATGGACGTCACGTTCCACTTCGTACAGCGCGTGAGCGACGACTGCGTCATGCTGCTCATGGAGATGACGTCGCTGCCGGGCGTCGACGCCAAGATCACCACCATCCCGCTCATCTCGCGGCGGAAGGTGGACAAGGGGTACCAGATCCTCATCCAGCCGCTCGTCACCGAGGGCTTCCCGATGCGGGACGACATGCCGATGGACTCGGTCCCCGTCGGAGCACCCCCGACCGACTCGCGCGGACTGAACGACCACTGCTTCGGCATGATGCTCAAGGAGGCGGGCCCCGGCGGCAGTGACTGCCTCATGTCCTTCATCGGCGTCGCGCAGGCCATCGAGTCGCACACGTACTTCTGGCTCACCGAGGAGCTGCTGCACTGCATCCGCGCCGAGGAGCTCATGTTCGGCCCCCGCTTCTCGCTGCCCCGAGCGTCCACCGCTCGCCCCTGACATTCTCAGTGCCATCAGCAGCGTTAGTTCTTTAATCGTCGCAGAACCAGTGTCATTAGCAGCGCAATAGCCTTAGTATTGGTCCCAGCGCATGCTGTCGCCGCTTCAACGCGTTCTATTACCCAATTATGGGTTACGTCTATTCGTAAAATTAATATAATTGTTTAAATATCGATATCTGATTCCGTGCATCAATCCTGATTGTGCCACGTAGAGCCTCTTCCACGCCATTATAAACCGTCAAAAGCAACGCCACCAGCGCTTCCCGCGTCCTGCGCGCGCCTTTCGAGCCCCGCGGCGGCCCTCCGACCGCTCTCCCTGTTGCTCCTCAAGGCCTAGACACCCTCCACTACCCGCCCTACCTGTGGGGACTCTCAGTGCGCTTGTATCCGCGCAAGAAGCAGCGCCAACGGAGCAACAGAGCGCGAGAACAGCATGGTCAAGTTCTGGATCTACTCGAGCGCGAGCCTGCTCGCGTGTGCCGGGCTGCTCTGGTACACGTATGTGACGCGGCAGCAGTTCTACCCGGCGGTTATCTACCTGGTGACGTCCAAGATCAGCGTGCTCATCCTCGGCAACGCCGGGCTGGTGCTCTCCATGCTCTTCGGGCGGCTCGTCAAGTCGCTCTTCCTCGGCTCGCTGCGCGACGCCGAAGTCGAGGTTCGCCCCTGTCCGATGGAGTTTCCTATGTATGCATGTGTGGCTTACCAAGTCGTGTGTGTGCTGGTGGGGCGGCAGATCCTGCACGAGAACGTGCGCTACGCCGTGACGGAGACGTGCCTGGCGCTCACGATCTTCCGCGAGGAGATCAACTTCCACGTCATGGCGCTGTTCACAGCGCTCGTGTTCCTCAAGATCTTCCACTGGCTCGCGCAGTCGCGCATCGAGTTCGTACGTGTCTCCTTTGCTGGCTGCCGTAGTGGAGTGACGGGCTGACTAACTAACTGATGGGTGCACGCGGCAGATCGAACAAACGGACGTCATCTCGCGGCTGACGCACGCGCGGCTCGTGTCGCTCATGGCGCTGCTCGCGGCGGTGGACGCGTCCTTCGTCTGGTTCTGCAGCGTCAAGGTCCTTGACATGGGTCCCTCGGTGTACATCCTCTTTGGGTTTGAGGTGAGTGCCGCCATGTGCTGCTGCTCTAGCTGCTGTCATCCGCGTCTGACGCTCTTATTGGACGGCAGTTCCTCATCCTGCTGGTCACGCTCGTCGCCATCTTCCTGCGCTACGTGCTGTACGTGATTGACTCGCGCATGGACGGCGCGTGGACCAACAAGTTCACGTACCTGTTCTACCTCGAGCTCGTCTCGGAGATCGTCAAGCTCGTCGTCTACTTGGTGCGTCTGCCTCTCCCCTCCCAATCACCTTCGCTTGTATTCTTTAACTGACCCAGACTAATACCTACAACTCATCCGTGCAGGTTTTCTTCATGCTCATCTTCACGTACTACGGCATGCCGCTGCACATCGTGCGCGACCTGTGGGTGTCGATCAAGAACCTGCAGCGCCGCATCGCGTCGTACTTCCGCTACCGCAAGATCACGGCCAACCTCAACGAGCGCTTCCCGAATCCGACCGAGGAGGAGCTGCAGGAGACGGACCGCACGTGCATCATTTGTCGCGAGGAGATGGCGCCGGCCGCGTGCAAGAAGCTGCCGTGCTCGCACATCTTCCACGTTGACTGCCTGAAGATGTGGGTGCAGCGCCAGCAGACATGTCCGACGTGCCGATCGACCATCCCGACGGGCCCCCGCGCCCCTCCGGCACCGATAGTCCCGCCGGTGAACGCGCAAGCCGCCCCTCCCGCTGCTGGAGCCGCGGCAGCAGTTCCGGCAGTACCGCCTCAGCAGCAGCAGCAGCGGTTCCGTTTCGGAGCGGCATTCGCCCAGCCAGCCATGGGCGTCGCAATCCCCGCTGCAATCCCCGCTGCTGCTGGTCCTGAAGTGGCAAACGCCGCGGCAAACACTGGAGCAGTGCCTGCCGCTCAGGGAGCGCCTCATCCAGGTGCGGCGGCCGCTGCTGGGTTCCACGGGTACGGCGCGGCTGGGTACAACCCGTTCATGCAGCCCATGATGTTCGCGCCGCCGTTCGGGTTCGGCGGCTACGGCATGATGCCGCCCCCGTTCGGCGTCCCGATGGGCCAGCCTGGGGCGGCGCCAGGCGTGCCGCAGCAAGCGAACATGGACCCGCAGGCGATCCAGCGGCAGCTGGACCTGCTCAACGCGCAGCTCGCGATGCTCCAGGCTGCCACGGGTCAGTTCCCCGCTGCTCCTGTCCCCCATGCTGGCGTTGCCACCGCAACGCCATCGGTGCCGTCCACTGCTCCGGTATCAACCGTCCCCACATATTCGCAGCCCCCGGCAAGCGCAGCACCCGCTCCTGCTGCGCCTGCTGCTGCTACCACTGCGACACCTTCTCAGCCGAAGCAGGACAACGTCGACGAGCTGGAAGAGAAGGCGCCGGCTCCGGCGGTGGCCGAGCCGGAAGAGCACGCAATCCCGCCGGCTCCCATGACGGAGGCCGAACGCCGCCGCGACGAGCTCCGTCGGCGGTACGCGCGTATTTACGGGTCGTCATCCGGCTCATCAGCGACCGAGGCCAAGGACGAGAGTAAGACCGAGTAACGACACGTAACGCGCATGAACCACAATCCACCGAGTCATTTGCTGTCGTGTTATATGTTAAGGTCATAAGCACTAGCTGCCGTTGCGCTTCCATGAGTGTGAGTGGCTTTGCTGCCGTCTGGCATCTCTCTTAGAGTACGCTGCCTGCGTTATAACACGCATCAAACGCGTCGTAGACTACTGAGCAGATGCCTTCCTACGTTGAACTTCACACGGAGTTTGTCTCGTTACCCCTCATCAAGATATGGTCTCTACACGGTTGAGATTGATAGTCGTTCAGTTAGAGCTAATAACTGTGTATCATCGGGGAAACTCGACACTTGCTGCTGCTGCAGGACATGCATGACTACTAGATAGAAGTTGGCGGCACTCGGTATGAGTAGGAGAGATCTTTTTTTCGTCTACAGCTTCCGTGAGGAATTCGTATGTGAAAAAGAGTCTTCTTCATCGCGCTGCCGTCAAAGGAACGTGAAGCACATGCATCGGATGCAGTGGAATGGTTTACACGCAACGAATACATCAGAGGCATGTCGAAATGCTGATTCTTCGGCGCTGTTGGCCACAAAACGTGGTTGCAGACCGTCAAAGTGCCCAGCGATCCGGCCGCCCCGGGGGGACTTCGCGCCAGGCTGATGGACCCGGCATCCCGTCCGGGGGGCGTGCTCTTTGCCGCGACAATTGAATTGGAAGACCCAGTGACGCACGGGGGCGAGAGGCGACTTGAGTGGCAAAAGCGGCAGCCGACGGGCGCTAAAACAACGCCCGCAACTCGACGGGAGGTACACGCGCGCGCGCGCACACACACACACACACACACACACACACACACTTGATAGCTGGAGGCGCAGGGAAAATGGAGAGTGAGGAGCTCTGGACAAAGGTGTCGAGTAGCTTTTTGTGTGGGAAAATGACTGGAGGGAGGTCGCTGGCGATCTGATTGGCCAAAAAGCGGCATGTCCTCGATGCCGGTATCAAAGCCGGCATCATACTATTGTGTCTGTGCCTGTACTGCTCTCGTTCCACCCAATTTACATTTACGCATACTAATGCGGATTTAGTTTGGGATAGTTGCCTTTCAGTGGGTTTACTTTGGGTTTTGTACCTGTTGGAGCCTTCTCTAGTTGCCGCCTCTCTTTTTGCGCTTGGCCTTGGCGTTGCGCTCGCGGAAGAACTTGACGAAGGCGACGGTGCCGTTGAGTTCCTCAAGCAGCATGTCCAGTGCGGGCGCGAATCCCTCGAAGTTGCCGGCCTCGCTGGCCGAGATGGCGTGCAGCAGCTGCGCCACGCGCACTTGGACGCGCGCGGCGCAGACGAACTCGGACGCGCGCGCTGTGAAGTCGAGCAGCTCGACGAGCGCGCCGCGGCTCAGCGACACCATCGACGCGTGCAGGCTGGGCACCACGTGCGTCTCCACGAGCTCCACGAAGCCCTCGAGCATCTCCAGCACGGCGCTCCAGTTCTGCGAGTACAGGTCCAGGATCTTCTTGGTCTCGATCGGTGGCAGCAGGTCCAGCTCGTTCACCGTCGGGAACAGACGTGCGTGCATCGCTGCGTCGTCCTCTACATCGCTGTCGATCTTGTGCCCATACACGTCGTAACCCTCGGGCGGGTACTCGAACGGGCACGTCGACATATCCAACTCCAACGGCGGAATAGTCTCCTCTTTCTCAGGCACGTTGCGCTTCCGTGTCTCAGCAGCTTCGGCGTTCAACTCGGCGTGGAGGCGCTGGAAGTGACCACCGATGCCGTGCTGAGGCTCGTGGGTGTGCAGGTGGTGAGCTTGCGCAAGCATCCCAACGTGCTTGAACCGTTCGCGGAACTGAGCAGCCACCGGCGAGAGACCGATGCGCGCCTGCTCCTCGGCCGCCAACGCCTCCTGCTCCTCTTTCTCCTTGAACCGGATGATCTCCATCATGGCCGTGTCCTCCGTCACGAGCAGACGACGAAGGCGATCCTCCTGATTCGGGTCGACTACGAGCGGGTCGTTGTTGAATCTGTTGGTGCTGAGAAGCGATGGTGAAGGTAAAGGTGAAGGTGAAGGTGAAGGTGAAGGTGAAGGTGAAGGTGAAGGTGAAGGTGAAGGTGAAGGTGAAGGTGGAGACGCAGCGGCAGGAGGCCTTGTGGCCTTCGCTGGATCGACTGTGCCCGAGTCCCTCGGCGCGTCATCCCCGCCGGAACCAACACCACTGGTGCCATCAACACTCGCATGGTCGTCGCACTCCCCTTCCTCACCATCGGGGTCTTCGTCTTCGTTTTCGAACGACGCCCCACGGGTGCGCTGCTGCTCCTTGGCCTCGTCGCGCAGCTTTCGCATCACATGGTGCAACTGGCAGCATAGGTTGATGCCCAAGGTTGACGATTGGCACAGCGCGCAGCCTTCCCCACACGCTGTCTCCCCGTTGTCCGTTGCTCCCGGTGCGCTTGGAGGCGTTCGTATCGATCTTCTCCGTCCCGATCCGCGTCTGGTAGACTGACGCGAAGACCCTGATGTTGACTTCCTAGTCATGCTCTCACTGTTGTCCCTGCTGTCGACGTCTGGACTATTGTCGCCGCACTCGTCTGCTGAACTCCGCAACGGTACCCTGCTACTCGACGCCGTACGAGGGACACGAAGCTGGACGCCAACATTCATCGCCTGCGCCTTCTCGTTTAAGTGTCCGGCCAGCGTCTCGAGGCGCATCTGCTGCCTGGACAGATACTTGGCGTCGCATTGCTCGATCGAGGCACCAACGTGGGCGCGAAGCTGCCTCGAAAACCCGGCGCCGCCGTGAATGCCCGGCGCATACGCCCGCGCCTGACCTGCGCGCATCTTCCGCGACTGCTTAAGCTGCGTCTTGGCGCGCAAGAGCAGCCGCTCCATCTGCTGCTGCGCCAGCGAGAGCCCAGAGCTGCCGTTGCTCGAGTCGAGCAGCCGTACGCGCCACGCCGCACGCCTCTCAACGACGTACTCGCCGTCTTTCACGTCGTTGGCGGCGGTGGAGGCAGACGACAAAGCGGACGGCAGCTGACGCAGCACGGCAATTCCAGCGTCCGAGTCCGCGCCGAGGTAGAACCAGTCCTGCTCCAGGTAGATCTCGTCGTTGTTGTAGACAAAGTTCTACGAGGGTATCAACAGCACTGGTGAAGAAGCGATGTGAATGAGCAAGTTCCAGAATTCGAGACACGTACATCAGCCTGTTTGCGCGACGAGTGCACTGCCGAGCGCACGACCCATTTGCCGAGCATCTTGGACGCCTTGTTGCGCACTCGCGACTGAATCTCGTCCATCTGCATGTCGCCGTCATCACGGCTCTGCTCCACCAGCCCAACACAGTAGTTAGACTTTCAGCTCATACCAGTCGAAAGTGAATGCAATCGTCACACCTTTGGCAAATACGCTCGGATGGGCACGGGGTGGCCGACAATGGCGGGCGCTGGCGCATCGTTGCGGAAGAAGCTCGGGCCTTCGCTCAGCGCGAGCGCCTTGAGCTGTGGGGCCTCGCGCACCTTGGCGCCGAGCACTCCTCCCTGCTCCCACGAGGTCTCGCCGGTCCCAATACTCAGCTGCAGCCACAAGGCGTCTCCGAACCGGATGGAGCTCGCACTGCGCGGGTCTGACAGGTCGATTAGTGTGAAGACGACGCGGTCCTTGTAGCCCTTGACCTGCGGCAGTGCCTGCAGCTTCTCGAGCGACTGCACGCGCACCTGGCCGTCCGGACTGCCCACCATCATCACGTGGCCGTTGAACAGCTCGAGCGCCACGCTGCAGCCGTATGACAGCCGCGTGCGCTGCGAGTTGAAGTCGTTCCGCAGCTTCTCCGCGTCCGAGACAACGGCGGCCGCCGTCGTCGTTGCTACTGGTGGTATAGTTGACATCGATGTTGTCACGGTTGTTGTCATCGTAGGACTGCTGTCACCACCGACTGGGAGCATTGGCGGCGGTTGTTGAGGACTCGTCGTCAGGGAAGAGGGCGATACCGATAACGTAGCCGGCAGCGCCGGTGCAGAAGCCGACGTGCCCAATGAGTTCAGCGTCCTCATCACCTCTGATACGTTCACCTTGGTTTTATCCGTCGCAACTCTTCGATCACGCCGCCATATCGGGGACCCTGTTGTCCCGTTCGACATGCTGATGGGTCCACTTGTACTACTGTTGTTGCCACCACCCATGGCCCCGGGTTGAAGCGTGGACTTCTTGATAGTTGTGCGGCTGCCGGTGAGCAGTTCGGGCAGACTCACGACGTTCTTGAGGCTGCTGCCGCTTACGTGGCGAAGGCGCGCGGCGGCGTCTCGCTTTCCTGTGCCATCTGCGAACGTCACCGAGTTGCGCGTTGACGATGTTGCAGAGTGCCGGTGATGCGCGGCCTTGTCCTTCCCTGACTCGCGACGACATCGCCGGCCGGCACCGCCGCTTTGCGAGTAGTCACTGGAGCGGCACTGTTGGTGCTCCGATCGACTCACTTCGCTCTCGTCGTCCTCGTCGTCCTCGTCGTCCTCGTCGTCCTCGTCGTCCTCATCGTCGGTGCCATCACTAGTATGGTCGCCCAGGGGTTCGAGCTGCGACTCGAGATGGTTGCCATGCTCCCGACCCGACGAGCGCGAGGATCTACCTCGACCAAACGTTGTTGGAGGCGTCAACCGATCCTGAAACCCGTCCAGGTACTGCCAAACGTTGGATGTACGCCCGAACGCGCGTGGGTGAGACCTTGGAGACGACTCGATGGCAGACTTTGCTCCCGTCAACATGCTCTTCACCAAGCTGAAGGAATCAGCCTGTCTGGCTCAGTGATGTGGAGTACCGCGCGATTCCCATGCCAGAGCACGTGGCCGCAGAGCAGTCGCTGGTCAACCGCTCGGCGCTATATCCGGATAAATTGACGCCATGGTGGTGCGTTGAGGCTAAAAATGACCGAGGTCAAGTCCGCAACTATACAAGCCACCACCTCGAGATGGTGGCTTGAGCAGCAAGATGAGCGATGAAAGAGGACTCCTTGGATATGTTGCACTCATTGGTGGCAGCTGACAACGTGTGGCATACCGCAAGCCAGCGAACGCTGATGCGATGATAGATAACGCTCTCGAGAAAAGGACCAGCAATCGACCATCGCCGACCATATCGCCGACCATATCGCCTCGAGCCCGAAGACGACTAAATGGAGACTCGCCTCTAAATATGGACTGCAGATCGTTGATCGCCGCTCTCTCTCGGCTGCAGAAGGTCGCGTCGCCTCACGACAACACCTGCCGATTCAGGATCGCCCACTTGTTCGTCTTCAACCTGCCGCGCAGATAGCTCGTAGACGCGTGGCGCGAAGCATTATGTACGCGCCAATCGACATCGACGCCATGCGGGAGCGTATCCGGTGAGTCTTCACCTTTTGCACGCACCCGTAGCTCAGTTTGCGCCGCCATTGTTCTCTAGCTTGGTTGACGTGCTGTTTTCGCCACCGGCAGCTTCATCTGCGCCCAGGACCAAGAGCAGTGGCAGGAGTCTTGGGCGGTTCGTGCTTCAATCTCTCACTCGCGATGGCCGCACTAACAATCAGTCGTGCGTCTAACGCGCCAGTTGACCGCGTCGGAACTCACAGGCAGTGCTGAACGAGCCCACGAGCACTCGTCGCGGGCTGATCCTCCCGGACGTGTTTGTTCAGATGCTGCAAGCCAATGGCGTCTTCTTCAACAGGCCGGAGGCTCGCGCACTCGTCGAGCGCTTCCAAGCGCCCAATGGCGCAGTGTTCGCGTCCAAGTTCTTGCAGTGGGTCGCGCTCTCGGCGCCAGCAGACCACATCAACCCGGAGCTGCGCTTCGCTCGCCTGCCGCAGCCGTACCGCCGCATCGTCAAGGTGCTGGAGGAGGACATCATCGACGCTGCGTGGGGGGTCATCACTACGCACAGCGAGCGCTACAAGGCCGAAGTCGCTGGCGGAGGAGCGTGGACTGCGCGGTCGTCTTCCTCATCGAACGACCAGCAGGTTAACGCGAACGACGTAAGCGAGGACGACTTCCAGACCGCAAAGAAACGGGTTGCCAAGCCTGGACGACGAGTGGCCATCGCCACAGCGCGAATGACTCCGCGAGTGGTCACCATGGTGAGTAACGTGTGCGCACCGTTCACTATCGCGGTGATTTCGGAGCAAAGTGCACCCGACGGTAACCGCAGCGACAGGCAGCACGTTCTCCAGTTCGTGCGCACATCATCAATCAGTGGACGAAAGAGCAGCGACAGCGGCGAAGCGGTGACATTTCCGCTTGAGTGGTGGGCGCCCGATGCTACTGGCTCAGCGGCACCACCAACGTCGTCTGAAGTGTCCCATTCCGAGGTCCACATGGGTAGCGTCAGCTCTCTCCAGCCTTTGCTGAGCCTGGTGGGCGAGTTTGGCATGACTACGAGCTGGTGTTTGGCAATTCGGCTCGTGAAAGTGATAACGACAACGGAGTCGGCAGCTGATCCCGACTTAGCGCCAAAGACGTCGACGACGACGTGTGGGCAGATCAGCGTGTTGCTCGTCGATGTCGATGAATCAATCAACGCCACGTCGTGCCAACGCGTTGCCGCGCTGAACGACGCCGACCCAGACGCATCTGCAGCTGT
Organism: Phytopythium sindhum; assembly: GCA_023334395.1. Taxonomy (NCBI): domain Eukaryota; phylum Oomycota; class Peronosporomycetes; order Pythiales; family Pythiaceae; genus Phytopythium; species Phytopythium sindhum. The sequence continues at coordinate 18,032 of JAASGW010000161.1, forward strand.
CGAGCTCTCGCAAGACGTGCGGTTCCTCTCGCTGAGCTCGGCTGCTCTTGGTATCTCGCTGCACCGCGTGCCTGACATCAATCAGTGGAAGCAGCAGTCGACTGGAGACGTTGACGCCAATGTGGCTGGCGATGGTAGCGACGGCACAGACCGTGACGTGACCACGGACGAAGGCAGTGCCCGCTGGATTCCACCCATCGACATGTCGAGTACTCCGTGTCTCGCATTAAACGAAACGATATCACGCCCACACAAAGATGCAGCGGACAGCCCGCCGCTTCTTCACTTCCTCGTGGCGCCTGATACGACCAGAGCCACGTCGGATAACAACAAACCATACGCGAGCGTGCCGATAACGTACGCGCTGGTCGCTTGCGTTGGCAACCGCGTGCTCAAGTTCCTTCTGCAGGACGATCCTTCCTGTCAGTCAGTTGCGCCTCTGGTTCGATGGGAACACTTGAGTCGCATCACTATGTCAAGTGTCGACGCATCGACTGAGCTCCTGGCCGTCGCGTGTGCTGACGGCTCACTCGCGGTCTGGAACGTGCTGCGGGACCGCGACCACAGCTTCATGTCGACCAAGACGAGCACCAACTCGCCCTCAGCGGTGATCGACTCCGTCTTGTATCGCAAAGGCGTGGTCGTTGCGCTGTCGACCGCTAGCCAGCGCGTCTGGTTCTTCGATGCTCGCGAGCGCAGCGCGCCGACGCTGCTGCGGGTCGTCACGCCTCCTCCATCGTCGTCAGTGTCGGCCTCGCAGCAATCTAGCTCTCAGGTACCGGTCGAAGCAACCACAATCACTGCATTAGCCACGAGCACGAGCGCGCTGGGCCTTCCCGTCGCCATTCTGCAGTTCTCGACGGGCCTCGCGGTTCTTTATGACATGCGCACTGCGCGAGCGATTGCAAGCGTTCGCACGTCGTCGCCGCCTTTGTCAGTGAACTCTAGCGCGCTGTGCGGAATCGGGCGGCTCTCTCTGGACCAGAAGCAAGCCGAGGCGTTTGACGTCTACGTGTGGGACCAACTCCTGCCGCCAAATTTCGATGACGCTGGCGGCGAGGGATTTGGCAGAGAAGCGGTCGAGGATCCGCTAGCGCTTCTGTACCGACTTGCGGGCAAGAGCAAACCGCCGCCGTCCCCAGCTTCACCAAAGCTCAAGTCTCCGCTGCTGCCGTCCCAAGCTACGCCATCGACGCCATCGCAGCTTGAACGAGCTCGGCACAAGAGCACAGCGGCCAACCTGCTGGCGCTGCAGCCGCTCGTTCCCGACTGGAACGCTCGCTTCCAGCAACTATGTGACGAACGACTCGACCCGCAGTCCATGGCCGAACGAGACGCGGCGTTGATGCGGCGGCAGCGCGCCATCCTCAAAGCAGTCGCCGCGACGGCGTCGAGCTGAGAAGGCAAACCAGCAGACACAGACACAAACACACACGTGAAGCTGTCAGCAGCATGTATAACGCAGGCACCCTCTCGTTCTCTCGTTGCCTGGACTGCTGCCATGTTAATATTGTTAGCCCTTCTCACTTGGTGGGTAGCGGCGATGCGTTGGCGATGTTGCTGTTGGTACCGCCAGCCGTTCTCCACCACTTAGTCGCCTTGAGTGGCCGCGCCGGTACCTTACGATACAGGATGACTGCGTCGTTTCTGATAAGTGTGGCCCCGTCTTCCTTTGCTTCTGTCTTCCTTCGCTTCCACGCGCGCGACTGCTCCTCGTCAAGTCGTTCAATCTGTCCCTTGCACTCGAGCTCACCCAGCGCAGCTGCTAGCAGCGGCAGCGATACACTGCCAGCGCCACCAGCGTTAGCTCCGCCGTTGATACTGTCGTGCTTTGTTGCATTCACCTTCTCAAACAGCTCAGAGACACTCCACTCGCGGCGCAGGTCCATCGCACCCAGCACCGTCGACGCGACGCGATCCACCGCGGTGGATTCCTGCGCTGTTTGACCAACTCCTGCGAACAAAACCGCCGATATGCCGACTGTGGTGCTACTGTTGGGTGCAGAGACTCGGTGATCGCTCGTGCTTGCGGCAACTGCTAGCCCCAACCACGCCGTAGGCAGAGCCGCATTACCGGGCAGCGACACGCTGTTGTTGTCATTCGGCGCACTTGACGCGTCCGAGGCAGCGGCGTCGGTGATTGCCTTCTCCATGGCTTCCGGCGAAACGTAGAGACTGCTGCCCTTATACATATCGTCGCGGCGATACGTCACCCCTTCGTATTCGAACGACAGCGTCGACGACTCGGGCGTGTACGTCTTGCGCAGCTGCCCGGTGCTCGCATACAGCAGCTCCGTGTAGCTGAGCTTGCCGCGACGTGGCCGCGAGCCTCCGTTGCCTCCATTCCCCGTCTTGGTGTTCCCCACTGATCCATGATACCAGCCGGGCGTTCCCGGGATTGGTCCCACAGCAAGCGGCTCCGGCTCGACTTCTTCCGGGATGCTGCACTTAGCGCGTGCCGGGTCCCAGTGGTTCATGGAGCAGTACCACTTGTCCGGCAGCGTGGACGATTTGATGTGCGACGGGAGTTTGCGCCACTTGTTGCACTTTTCGCACTGCGCCCACTCGAGCACCGTCTTCTTCACCTGACTGCTCGTACCAGATGAGCCGGTGTTCGACGATTTTGACGACGACTTGCCCGACTGGAAAGCGCCCGTCTTGGTGTCAATGGAGTGCGGTGTCGTGCCAGTTGCGACCGCAACAGCCGAAAGCACCGTTGCTCCTGCGCTTGAGCCAGAGGGTAACGACATGTCCGTCTTGAACCCACTCTGCTGCTGTCCGCTGCTTGAAGTTGTTTGTTGCTGGGCCTGACTTGGTTGAGCGGATGCCTTGGCAGACTTACTCGACTTAGCCGGCTTGCTCCCTGGTTCGTGCCCACTTGAAGCGGTGCCAACACTGCTCAAGACATCCATGCTCGCAGCGCCTGACGTCTGCACCGCTGTCGGAACGCCATCTCCAGACGCAGAAGATGATGACTTCGGCCGCTTGTTGGATTGCGATCGCGAACCAGTCGCAGGGGATGCGGAAGCGTCTTTAGCGGCTTGCTTTTGCAAGAACGCTTCCACCTCCGGCGGATTCGGAGCAGTGCACTTGGCCAGTTCCGGTGCCCACGTGTTGAGGTGGCAGTACCAACGCGCGGGAAGTAGGTCGAACTCGATGGACGACGGCACCACTCGCCATTTACCGCACTGCGCGCTCTCGCACTGCACCCACTTGAGCTCGCGGTACTTGTCCTTGATCTTGCTCAGCTTGCGCTTCTTGCGCTTCTCTTGCTTCTCCTGCTTCTTGAGCTGTTTTGCTGTCAATTGCGCTGACGCGTCGCCCGTGTCGGGCGTCGAGACGGTCGTGATAGTAGCAGCAGCAGCAGTAGACTTGGCCTCTCTTCCCGACTTCCCCGTCGATCCGGCTGCTGAGGAGGAAGACGAAGATCCGCCATCAGACCCGGTGCCACCAAAGATGTTACTTGAGCTGGTCTTCTTCTTCTTGCTCTTCTTCTTGGAGCGGTCAGACACGAGCGACAACGAAGGCGCCTTCTGCGGTGTCCGCTGCTTGACGTCTTCTTCTGCCACGTCACACGACGCGAACGCGTGGTTCCACGAGTTCATGTGGCAATACCAGCGCTCAGGCATGCTCGCGAGGTCTATTGACTGCGGCACCGTGCGCCACTTTTTGCAATTGTCGCACTGCACCCACTTGGCTTCATCGCCACCCGCCTCGCCTTCGCCTGTTGCAACGACAAGCTCGTCACCGCCAGCCGTGTCATTATCCGACTCAGCAGCCGTCTTGGACGATTTGCCCTTCTTCTTTTTCTTCTTGCCTCCGCTGCCAGACTTGGTACCTCCATGCGGTGTGCCCATCGCACTTTGCTCCGCTTTGATGCGCGCCAGCCGCCTCGAGCGAGGGGTCGTCGCACCTCCCGGGCCTTCGTCGTCGCCTTCTTCGCCTTCGCTTACCGCTTCCTTTGCTGAACGACCCACCTTCGCAGCAGAAGTTAACGACGACGACGACGCTGACTTCGGTATTTTCACCGCCAGTCGCTCCACCTTTGGCGATTCCACGGTGTCGTTCGTCACTTGCTCGACTTTCACACTAGGCGTGTCTGGTGAGTTCGGGATCCGGCCAATGGGCGAGTCACCAGACGATGTCACCGTACTCGGCATGTCCCGGCTTGTGTCGACTGGTCCAGAGCCACTCGTCGATTTGCTCCGCTCTGGTGGAGGGGGCGACAACGACGGACGATCGAGCGGCTTTTGCTCCAAATCATCGTCGTTTGCGGTATTGAGGACATCCTTGCGGGGTGACTCGCCGCTGTCCTCCACGCGGGCACTGATCTTCTCTTCCAGCTTCGCCTGAACAATAGCTGTCTGGACGGTAGAAGCTCTTGATTCCGTCGTTGTCAACGAGCTTGGGACCTCTGGCGCCTTTCCGGTGTCTTCCTCGTCCAGTTCATCGTCACTGTTGCCCAGCACCTCGACGAGTCGCTGCTTGGTGGTTGCTGGACTTTCAAACAGCAGCGACGCCCTCAGCGATGGAGAGTCGGCGCCGTATGGCGATGGATTGGTCGCTGGTGGCTCTGACGCGGCCTCGTCGAGACTAACCCGGCTGCTCGACCCAGCTGCTGCCACCTTCACAATAACATCGCCATCGTCCCTGGACTCCTTCTTCAGCTCCTTATCCGGTGGTGATCCCACTGCTGAATCCCTCCTCGATTCATCCACCTCTTCGAATGATGCCCTGCGGGGCGAGCTTTCAGCCTTTCGGCTCGAGCGAACACCCTCATCACCGCTAGCGGCCGTGCTCTCCTCATCCTGCGATGACGATGCGAGCCGTCCCCTCGAGTCCTTCCGCTTCATCTTCTTCTTCTTCTTCTTCTTCTTCTTGTCGCGCTTCTCCTTCTTGGACTTGTGCAACTTCTTGTCGTTGGTGCTGGTGGAGCTCACGGCGCTCCGCTCCGACGCCTCCGACTCGGCCCCGTCTTCCTTCACGATCTCATCCAGGCGCCTCTTGATGCGGTGGCTGCTTTCATCCTTGTCAGGCACCGCCGCAATCAGGTTTTCCTTCTTGGTCGTATCAGTGCTGTGGCTACGCTGGTGACGACTGCCGCTAGCCGATTCGCGATCTTTGGCCAGGACCTTCACCACCACCGCTGACGATGACGATCCCGTATGTTTCGGACACACGATGAGCTTGGACGTGAGCTGATGCACACCCTCGGCCGGCAGGCAGCTCGCGTGGTACGCCACAGGACAGCGCACACAGCGCACAGCCTCCTTCTGCGCGCCCGACTTGTCGCAGCCAGCGCACGTGTGCAGCTATCAATATGTGAAGCAGGCATCGTTAGTCAATCTCTTCCTCACTGACGCCATTAAAAGAGGCAGCAGTAGACGTACCGGGCATATGAAGTGCGTGCCCGCGATGCGCGCGAGCGGGAACTGCGTGATACAGTCGAGGTGGTAATACTTGCCGCACGAAAGCGCGCGGCACTTGCGTACAGGGCCCTTGGCCGACGCGGCAGCATCGCCCCTTGTACCACTCGCCGCCCCTTCCTCTTCCCCAGACGCCTGATCGGCACCAATCTCCTTGCAGTGAAAGCACTCGTGCCTCTTGGAGCGACAATAGTGGCACAGCCAGCTCTTCGCGTCGGCGTCTGCGCTGCTCAGCGCCGCTGCCTGCTTGTCCTTGGGCAGACATGCGACGTGGAAGGCCGAGACGCACGGGCCGGCGCACACGATGAGCGGCTCGCCGTCCCCGCGCTCGCACACGACGCAAATGTGCTCGCTCTGTGCGACAAGCAGGCGAGGGAGAGGTCAGTACAGTAAGTATATATGACAGGAGGCAGAGCGTGAGACCACACGCACCTTGACAGCGACCGGCCGCTCCTTCTTGGGCTTGCTCCTGGCCGGCGGCTCGCCACCGCCCGCTGGCCGCTCCTTCTTCACCTTCTTCTTGTCCTTCTTCTCCCTGTCCTCGGCTGCGTCGGCCCGCTGCTCCTTTTGCTTCTGCTGCTCGAGCTGCAGCTGCGCCTGCAGCTTCTTGCGGTGGCGCTGGTCCAGCGGCATGGGGATCAGCACCGAGTCGGAGCTCGAGCTGGACGAGCTGCCGTCCGAGCTGTCGCCCGCTGCGCGCGCGCGCTTGTCCATCTGCGCCCGCCGCGCTCCACACCGGCGCGCGCACCGAGGGGAGGGTCCACCGCGACGCTCGCGGGTCGATGGAGAGGCTCACACAAACGAGGGCGCGCGCTCCGCCCCGCTTCGATCGATCGCCGTCCTTTCTCCGCTGGGCAATAGTCGAGTTGGGCGACTCGCCGCTGTCGGCCGGAAGGCGCAGCGTTATAACTTGGGAACCGTATGCAGGTCGGACGGGCATACAATTTCCAAGTCATAGACTGGTGCTGTGCTGGTGGGTGGTGGCGTCCCGAACGTTCCGAATCGAAACGTCGCGGTAATTTACTGAAACTAGGGACAAGAAGTACAGTTTACCAAAATCGGGTGTAAGCAGTTTTAGCCAATCAAACAATTGCATTGTTAACAGAGACAACCGGCTTTGTGCCAATTTTATTGGACTTCAACTTGAACAGGTCGTGTCTGTAAGAATGGGTCCAAAATAGAGGGCGAGCGAAACGCTACTGCCCGCGGCATCATGCACGTGCAGTGTCGTCCACATCAGACTACAGCCAGCGCAGTGGTGCTCAACTGGTTGTTGCCGCAGAAGTCGGTGCGCGGACGGGTCGTGCTCGTCACGGGCGGCGTCATGGGCATCGGGCGCTGCATGGCGTTGCGCTTCGCGCGCTCGGCGCGCTCGTGCTCGTCTGGGACGTGAACGCGGCGGCAGGTGAACAGGTCGTGCAGGAAATTACAGACCAGGTTGCCGTGTCTGGGAGCGGTAGCGAGGCGCACTTCTACGAGGTGGACGTGGCGGACCGCGAGCGCGTCGAAGCGGCGGGACAACAAGTCGTCAAGCAATTTCAGACTGTGGACATCCTGGCCAACAACGCCGGTATCTTCCACGGCCAGAGCTTCCTGGAAGCGCCCGTGAGTTTGCTGGAGCGGACAATGCAGGCGAACACACTCGCGCACTTCTGGACCATCCGGGCGTTCCTCCCGATCATGCTCCAGCGCGGCGGCGGCCACATTGTGTGCGCGTCGAGCGCAGCGAGGTACCTGGGTTTCCCGTCCATGGTCGACTACGGCACGAGCAAGTTCGCGACCGTCGGGCTCATGTCGAGTCTGCGGCAAGAGCTGCGGCTGCTGGACCCGAGTCGCAGCGTCCGCCTTACCCTCGCGTGCCCGTCGCTCACCAGCACGGGCATGTTCGAGGGCGTCAAGCCGCCCGTGCTGACGATGTGGCTGCCACTCGAGTAAGCGGCCAACGCGATCGTGGCGGCTGTGCGTTGCGACTACTGGCGCGTGCTGCTGCCCTCCATCATGACGCTCACCGTGCTCAGCGTCGCACTGCTGCCTGTTTGGCTCTACGGCTGGGTGCTACGCGTCACGCGCACCCTCTATGCCATGCAGGGCTTCCACCAGACCTACGTGCACGCTAGCCTGCCTTAGGGACTAACAATTGACCACTGCGACTGGCATCGACGTCGCCCCTGTCACCGCCGCAACTTGAACGCCGCACGAAGATGCCGCCAAGTGTATAGTAAACCTCCATTGCGTAGGGTGTTCTCCTCCATAGACCCATAGAAAGCAGAGGCAGCAAGCGCATATTCCTTTGTCCCATGACGAGTAGGTCGGTCATTTTGAAGTGTGGCGGGCAAAAGTGTCGCTTATGACATACATTTCGTGGTAGCTAGTCAGGTTCTCATGTGATCACCGCGTTTTCAGCCAATCAGCGCGCGTCAAACACTTCGCACAATCCGTCCCACTCCCGTGTCATCTCTCCTCTTTCAACACCAACTTGCATCGGAATGGCTTCACGTCGCCCACCCTGGTGGTCACCTTCAAGTACCGTCATCCTTTTCAGAGCTCCGGATCCCCACTTCCGACTCGGAACTTCCGAACTCGACGTGACCACCGCGCCACTCACGCGCTCCGCCCTTCGCTCGCTGTCGCTCACTGTCGCCGTCTGACTGACCGTCAGCCCGGCCGTCTGCTGTTCACTCATTCCTGCTCTCTCCGTCTAAGCAGCATATCCTCTCTCTCTCTCTCTTCGTATCATCAATGTTCGGGTGGCTGTTCGGGTGGCTGTGGGAGAAATCGGTGCGCGGGGATGTGGTGCTCGTCACGGGCGGCGCGATGGGCATCGGGCGGCTGCTGGCGCTCAAATTCGCGGCGCTGGGCGCGACGGTCGTGATCTGGGACCTGCACGAGGACCTGGGCGCACAGGTGGTGGCCGAGATAGAGGCGCTGCCGAGCAAGGACCCCGCCGACGCCGGCAAGAAGCGCGCGTACTTTTACCAGGTGGACGTGACGGACCGCGAGAAGGTGTACGCGACGGGCGCCGAGGTGATCACGCAGCTCGGCCGCGTGGACATCCTGATCAACAACGCGGGCATCGTGGGCGGCAAGCCGATTCTCGAGTCGAGCGACCGCATGATCGAGCGCACCATGGCCGTGAATGCGACATCGCACTTCTGGACCATCAAGGCGTTCTTGCCGGGCATGCTGCAGCGCAACAAGGGCCACATCGTGTCGCTCGCGAGCGCCGCCGGCATCTTCGGCTCGCCGGGCATGGTCGACTACGGCGCCAGCAAGTTCGCGGCCGTCGGGCTCATGATGAGTCTGCGCCAGGAGCTGCACGCGATGGGCCGGTCCAACATCCAGACGACGCTGATCTGCCCTTCCTTCATCGACACGGGCATGTTCGAGGGCGTCACCACGCCCATGTTCACGACGCTGCTGTCGCCCGAGTTCGTCGCCAACAGCATCGTGCGCGCCGTGCGTCGCAACCACTTCCGCCTGCTCACGCCCTCCACTCTCGTGCTGCTCGAGCTCGTCATCAAGATCATGCCCACCTGGTTCATCGACCTCTACATGCGCGTCACCAAGAGCAACCGCACGATGCACACCTTCAAGCAGAATCGACCCCACGCCCTCAAGGAGGAGTAGACCCACGTTGTGAACGTAGCTCGTCGGGATGGCTAAGGTCACTTGAATGAGTCAATGCAAATATCAAATATGTCACTCTCGCAAAATGGAAGGTCAGTGAAATGAAGCTTACTAATATCAAGTGTGCCACTCTATAGAAAATGGAGAGTGACGCGTCACTGCATCGAAGGTTTAACCCAGTCGACCGGTGGATTTTTGTTCTCGGGTCCCCATCCCGCGTCTGTATCGCCCGGCGCTCGACATGATTTGCAAACGGGAAGCGTCACGGGCTCCGCTGAGGTATTCTCGACGCGGCCGACTCCCCAGGCGGCGGAGATGATGCGCAGCAGCGACGAGGAGAAGGCAGGCGCGCGGCTGGTGGAGGTGGAGGTGCCCCCAGGCCCGCTGGGCATCCTGCTGGACGACGCGGGACCCGGCGGCGGCGCGTACCTGGACGGGTTCGCGGCCGTGGGCGCGGACGAGAGCGAGCGCGGCGCCGTGGAGACGAGCGCTCGCGTGCCGGCGCCCGGCAGCGTGCTTCTGCGTGTGAATGAGTACGACTTTGTGGCGGAGAGCATGACGTTCGCCGAAATCGGGCAGGTGCTGCGCCACACGAGCCACCTGCCGCGCACGCTCTGCTTCCGCGTGCCGCACTCGGGGCTGGACACGGACGACGAGGACGACGATGATGATGACGATGAGGAGTACGACAGCGACAAGATGGAGGAGGTCGAGACGGACGACGACGGGGACAACGATGACGACGATGACGCCGACGACGGCAGCGGCAGCTTCGTGCAGGACGTGGACGCGGCCCTGGGCGTCGTGGCGATCGACACAACGAGCTCCAGCACGCCCGACCATGGCAGCAGCATGCCCACCACGGGGCAGAACAGTCCGTCCGGCGTCAGCAACAGCAGCCACGGCAGCTGGACGGCGGTCAAGGCGCCGGCGCAAGGCGACCCCGCGCTGGTGCCGACGACCGCCATCTCGAGCGCCGCGGGTCGGATCACGCCATCGGCCGCCTTTGGCGCGATGGAGTCGTCGTCCTCGTCGCTGTCTCCGTCGTCCATGGCGACGTACAGGCCGTCCCAGTTGCTCGCCGACCCGTCCATCGACCAGAGCGACGACTTCCCGGTCGCCAAGGACGAAATCGTGCGCGTGCAGGTGCCACCCGGTCCTCTTGGCCTCAACCTGAACGGAGGAGTGCTGGACCGCGCGGTGGTCCTCGGCTTTGTGCCGCTGCGAGACGGAGAGAAGGGCGCGCTCGAGACCCACGGGGGCGTGCTTCCGGGCGCTCAGCTGGTGGAAGTTGACGAGATGGACGTGTCCAAGCTGACGCTTGACGAGATCCGCGTCTTGCTGAGCGAGCGCAGCACGCAGTCGCGATTCCTCGGGTTCCGTCCGCCGCCACCCGACACTCAAGTGACGCGATCGCCCCTCTCAGCCCCCACCAACCGCCTGCCGTCGCTCACGACGCTGGTTGAAGACCTGAAAAAGCGGCGCAAGCTCGAGGTCGCGCTGATCATGAAGTACGACACGGCCACCATCAAGCGCGGGCAGTGCTGGTTCATGCTGTCCACCGCGTGGCTCGCGCGCTGGGTCGAGTTCGCGGCGAAGAGCGGCTCCGAGCTCCCAGGCCCCATTGCGAACGAAGCACTGCTGGCCGACGGGTGGCGCGAACGCAGGCAAAGCAGCGAACCAGGGCGCCCCGACGTCCCGCGCGAAGGGCTCGTGCTGTCGAAGGACTACCGAGGTGTGTCGCCGATGGTCTGGTGTCTGTTTGTGGAACTCCACGGGCTGGGTGAGGCGCCGCTCTTGCCGAGGTTCTTGCTGGACATCTACGCGGACGGATTGAGCGAAGCCGAGCTGACTAACATCCTGCGGGAGCCGCGGCTTAAGGCGACGGTGCTGGCTAACAACCTTCGCGACGCGTGTCTTGTGCGCACCGCTAAGTGAGTCCCGCGCTCGTCGACTGCCTCTGCATTCTTGACGTTCATCGTAATAGCCGTTAGTTTCTGGAAGCACGATGGCGTCCGTGTTCTCATGTTCGTCTGGTACTCAGCACTCACCACTTCCGAGTGAGCCACAGCAGATCCACCTTCCCCAGTCGGGCGAGTCGCTTGACGTACCAATCGCGCCACGCATCCGCCTCGTCGTCATCGCTTTCCTTCGCTGCGCAGGCACCGCCATCATGTCGACCACAACGAGCGAGTACGCTCTCAAGCGCGCGGGTGGTTGCGGCGCCGCGGTGCTTGTGCGCGATGATGACTTGGAATGCAGCATCTTGGTTCGACGAAGGCGAGAGCGACTTCAGAGTCGACAGCAGCGCCGGGTGCGCGTCCCAGTAGTACAGCACATCCGCCGCGAACACAACACCAATGTCTTCGTCTCTGGAAGAGGAGACGCGAGTCGCAATCGATGGTGGCAGCGGCAGGTGTCCCCACATGAGCGGAACTACCTCAATCGGTGGGTTGACACGCGCCGATACGCCTTCGTTCTGCTCCACGTTGCTTTGGAGAAGCACTACGCTCTCCGGCCGCTCCGTCAGGATCATAGCGCTAGATCTGTTTGCGTACAGCACGCGAAACACGCAGGCGAAGAGGCCACAGCCCGCGCCGAGCTCCATCATGGCTGTGGGGAGTGGATCCAGGCGCGGTGCCGCATCAATCAGCGCGAAGCTCAGCAGGATCGACGCGTCCCAGATGTGCGCGCCCATGGCATCGCCGTAGTTCTCCATGATGATGCGAAGCTGCCGCGAATTTCCACTCGCATCACATTCAGACGGAGAGGGAACACTGAACAGGCGACAGCAGATCGTCGTCGCTTGGCGTGAACATGAAGGAGACTCGGGCACGATCCTCACTTGGATTCTGTCGGACTGGAATGGCAGCACGAGCACGCGGTCGCTGAGCCAGACGCTGTGCGCGCAGAACCCTCGAAAGTCACGGTGGAATGCGGCCTTGCTGGCGGTAACGTCACTTGCAGGGTCGAGCGAGACCAAGAGGCTGCACGAAGGCGCAGCTATCGTCGATGGCGTCACCACATCACACTCGATGGCGGCTTCGAACACCCACTTCGCCGGTGTTTTAGACGGCGCTTGAATCAGCCTCAGGGCTAGATTCGACTCGACACGCCTGTGGAGAGTGCCGTCTTGGTCCTGAACGAGCCGAATGAGAGGAGGTCGGAGCCTCCGAGCGACGCCCGCTAGCTCACTTGGCGGTGGTGGCTGGCCCATCTCGTCCACGAGGTCGATCGCAATGCGGAAGCGCTCGCCCAGCGCTACTCGCGTTGGTAGGCCGAAGCGAAGCCTCAGTCGCCACAATTCAAGGTCGCTCGGAACGCGTGACCCCAACGAGGCAAGCACACCTGAGTCGAACCAGCGGCAGGCGACCGGATCTGCATCCTGTTCATCGTGAAGCCGGCACTCCTGCTGCTGGCTTGAGCTGTCGAGAGATGCCGGCGTCTTGGACACACGTGGATCACACTCGGGCGGGCACAGGCATTCGGATGATAATACAGGGAGCGTTGCCATATCCACTGACCTCTCTTGTTGGCGGCTGCAGAGTGACTGGAGACGTTGGTATTGGTCTTGGTGCAGCCAAACCGACGGAAGACGCTGTTGCGTTCGTTCGTTCGCCGAAGGCTGAAGATGGAGACCTACGAGGTGGGTGGGAGGCATCGCGCGACTCGTGTCCGTTTCCTCATGACTCGCGTCGACGAGGGAAATAGACAGTGACTATTCGTGACTATTTACAGCGGTGTCGTACTGGAGGCCCACAGGTCTCGCCAACTCCTCGTGTCGACGACTGCTTCTTTCTCCGACCATAATCGTCGGCTGGAAAATGTCGCTGCCGCTTCACCCTCGCACAGCTCAGCAGCTCTTCCAGGTGCCGCGGCTGCCAACTCGCATTCACGCCCACTGCGGCTCGATCACAACGAATTCATTCCTTGTATTTGCGTCGGTAGGAGCTGCTTGCGTTGGACGTATCCTCCACTCCACAGGTGAGAGGAACGAGCGTCCTCGCTTGCCGAACACGTTCTTGAAGTGCACTCATTCAGTCGCTGCATTTACTTTTGCTATGGCTACAGGTATCGTCGCTTCCGCTGCCTCGGCGCCTTGAGAAACTGCAGGTAACGAGCACCGCCCTTCCAGATATGCGCGCCAGTCTCGATCCCATGACGATGACTGACCTGGAGCAAACAGCAATCGTACCTTCGCGCGCTCACACTGGCCAAGCGAGGCATTCCAGTCGAGTATCGAACCGATGGATGGGATGATCGAGCTGAGCGGGCGACGATGAAGGTCTCGAGAGACGGCGCGGCGCTCACGGTCGAGTGGGGAACGGCTGAGACGATCAAGCAGTTCGCGAGAGAGGTCACTGTCATCCCCCTCGTCAGCATCCAGTCCATTGCGTTGAGCCCGTCGCCACAGTTTGCTCCCTGCTTTTCACTCAAGATCGAAAACGCTGACGACCACGATCGCAGCAACGAAGACGAACTTAGCGGGATGTTTCGACTCCTCGGGCAGGATAAGGATGCGTCTGATGTCTTCCAGGACTGGATCCTGACACTCACATGCGGTGCCAACGCCTTTCATCAACGAGAAAAACGAGCATGCCAACCACAGACTGGAGTGACGAGCACTCCGCCGACCATCGACTTGATTTGGCAAGGCGCTCGCCTTCGCATCTTCGAGCTGGCCGAGAGGAGAGGGCTCGAGTGCGCTGTCGCTGCCGTTACAGAGGCTATCATCCGCTTCCACGATCGTTGTTATCACCGCGATCGCGTTCTTACTGTCGGAGACGAAGATGATGACGCACCACGCCATGCAACAGCAACAACTCAGCTCTTCCTTCGGCTAGCGTCGACAACGTAATCGCTTGGAGATCCAAAGCTGCTGGGATATCGCGATCGGTAGTCATTGCTACCGACCGCCGATGGCGCGCAACTGAGAGAGACTCTGCTGCTGCTTCCGTCGTGCCTCAGCGTACCGCGCACGGAGTGTTGCAAGCCTTCGCTGACCATTTGTTGCCGTCGATGTATCGATGCTTGGAAAGCGAGAGTCGGATGCTAGAGTTTCTAGAGCTTCGACGGAGGATGAAACACTGCATCCTTGGACGGCAGTACCTGACAATAAATTTGGTGGCGCGGTCGTCTCTCTCATCGACGATATGGACGCGTCTGGTCCGATGTTGGTGCGCTGGTCGTTCTTCTCGCTGCATGAGACGCCCTCGCAGCCTGGCTTTCTCTCAATTGCTTGCTGCGGTAGCTCTTGCTGCTGATGGCTCTCAGATCGATCCTCCTCCTCGTTCAGTGGCGTCAGGTTCGGTATCTTGACACGGAGATCAACAGCAGGATAGCGCGAATTCTTCCAACTCGATGCAGTACGCACGCTCTCGTTGATCAGATCCTCCTGGTTGCACAATTGCACAACTCCGTCGACCGCTAAGACCTCATTGTCAACGTCGCTTGTGTCACTGTGGGGGCTGTGACCAGCAGAGCTTGGAACGCTGTCATCGATCTTCTGCTCTTCCCCTCCATGACTTGCGCAGCTGAAGACATCGCACTGGTGAGTCACTTGCTCGACCTTCTGGTTGGATGCAGCAGCGAGCGCCACCAAGTTCACGATCTCGTCCTGCAGCCGTCCCACTCGCCGCTTCCACCTGGCTGCATTCGGAATCCGAGCAGTTATAGCATGTTTGTCAGCTTCTCCTTCAAGCTTCGCTTTGTCGTTGCACCAGCAAGAGACATAGCACCCACCTTCTCGACGTTTGGCCGCCTCGTTGGTCTGCTGCAACATGTGCTCGACGACGGCGACACGGTCCATCGCTTGGCGACTCACGGTCTCAACGTCCTGCACACGTTTGAGAACCCCGCCGTCCTCATTGCTCACCTGCTGCTTCTGCTGTTGGCGGCTGTCGTTCTCATCCGACTCGATCGAATTCTGTTCCAGCCGCTGACTATCAAGCTCGACCTTCATCTCCGCCGCCGCCTCTAGTGTCGCGAGTCGCGCGCTTATGCACTGCATCTCCTTGACGAGCAGCAAGAACGACGACCGCAGCACGTCGGGCACGCCCCGCCACTCGCCCTCCCCCTCGACCATGCGCCGGCCGAATGCGCAACGGAGCAGCGTCAACATTGGCTCTTCTTCCCGACGATCTCCCACCTGTGCATCGCTGTGTCTTGTCATGGAGATTGGTGATGCCTCCCAGTGTTGCTTGTACTCCGAGACGTCGCGACCAGTCTTCGCAGAATTGCGCGCTTCTCTTCAGTGTACTCGCGCCGCTTCCTCCCGCCGCCGCGACGCCTCGTGTCAATCCACCTAGAAGCCCACGAGGGACTCCCCACATCGACTACCTTCGCTCCATCTTCATCTTCATCTACAAATTCATTATAAATACCCTTGGGCCCTACCAAGCACCGCCGCGCGTGGCATCGCGTGAGCGGCCAGTGTCATGTCATTGCGGTCAATCGGCCACATCTACCGCGAGCTCCACGTCGCACTTCTCGCGCAGAGCCGCGGCTAGCGCGAGTGCCTGCGGCTTCGCCACGCGCAGTGCAAAGTCCACGTCGCTCTGGCTCAGCGGCTCCGAGTTGATGTCCAGCATGTACCGTGCGATTGGCGGCGCCTCACCTTCGCCGTGCAGCGCTGCTAGCAGCGCCCAGACCACGGGCACCACGCACCGGTAGTCCTTGGAGAGCACTAGGTTCGGCCGCACGTCATCGGGTCTTCCCATGGATGCGCCTGACAAACGAGAGCGCCAGCCGTCGGCCAGCAGAGTGTGGTTCGAGATGGGTCCAGGGGGAGCGCCGCCACGGCCGACGAAGTTGACCCAATTCTTCATCCATGCGGCGTCCACGGCGAACCAGCACTCCTTGAATTTGATCTTTGCGCGGTCGTGTTTCATTACGAGTGCGAGCTCCAGCCGTCGGCGCTGAAGCAGGTCCTCAACCGAGTCCGGCGCCGTCGTGTAGCTAAGGCGACGCTTGCTGGCCGCCGGCTTCGGCTCGGATTCGTGCTCTTCATCGAGAGGAACAGCAGGCACGTGGAACACGAGGCGGCGGGACGAGCGGCTGGAGGCGCCAAGTTTCTCGCGAATGGCAGCAAGGGAGAGCGTCGATACGTCCTCGCCGTTAATACTGATGAGCACCGAGCCGCGCTTGATACCTCCGTGCTGTTCGAGCTTTCCCTTCAAGCCATCTGGTAGCGGCATGAAGCCCAGCACGACCGCATGGTCTTCGATGCTGCCGTCGAGGTTCACGCCGAGCGGGCCGGCGGGGACGTTGACACTAACTCGGTGACCGGGCAGTCCCTGCGCCGTTACTGACAATGTCGGCGGGGTCGACTCCATGCTCGTGACGTCCACAAATGACGATTGCGACGGGGTGATCGACAATGGAGACGCAGGCGGGGAGTCGAATGCAGCCTGGTCGGTCTTTGGAGCGGCAGGAATGCTCGAAGGAGACAGCAGCGCAAGCGTCGACGCTATTCCGCCCCACGACCAGCCCTTGCTGCTCTCAGTAGGCTGGTTGGAGGTCGCAACAGGATCCTCAGAGCTGCTACTGCTTTGACCACTGAGTAGCTTGTGCTTGTCGTTAGTGAACGCTTCCACGTCTGTAGCTGAGCTCACCTGACGCTCCTTGGCCGACGAAGGAGGCACGCGGAAGCGCAAGCGGCGTGCAAGCTGACTCGTGTCGCGCAGAACCTGCCCGATCTCAGTAAGGCTCGTTTGGTTGGCGAAGAAGTCAATCTCATTGACCGCGACGAGCACACTGCCGATTGGAACGGCGCCGCTGGCCTCAATAGCACCACGCCCGTCCGAGGGCGCCACACCAGCAAACTGCTCGATGACCGCCACATTAGCGCACGTTCCGTCCAACAGGATGCCGAGCGGTCCGGGCGGCACCTCGACCTCGACCTCGCACCACCCGGAGATGTCCAGCTCATCGACTTGGAAGGAAGGAGCGGCCGACGTCGGCGAGACAGGCGACTTGCTGTCCGCCTTGGAGAATGAGGTAGCATCGCTCGCGCCCGTGGGCGAGTCCGGTGGCGTCTTGACTGGCAACGACGCCTTCCGCGGCGAGAACATCTTGAGCATCTTGCCTTCAGCGGGTGGAATCAGTCGACTTGAGGGTGACGAGTGAAATCGAGCTCTGAGCTGGGTTGAATCGAGGCCGCTGCTACAGCGGGCAGCGGGGTATAGCGACACCATCGGCTATGTGTTGGGTTGAAGAAACCAACCTGGTCTCTGACCAGGTCAATCCAATAGATACCCTCGTCCTCGCTCACTGAGCTGGGAGGTTATAATTGGTGATACGTTTGGATTCTTCCCCGTCGCAGCAACAAGAGAGAATCAACTCAAGCAAGCAGCGACGAAAATAGTCCAACGCAATGCGTCTGATACGCACCTTAGCGTCACTCGGCGTTTGATAAACGCGCCTTGTTAGATGTGACTCCCTCACGTCTTGCCGTCGCTGCGGTAACGTCATACTGTCGCGATCTTCACCGTCAGTCGATGGGACGGAACGAGAAGGCAACGCACCTTATCCGGTGTGGGACCGCGGCCGCGATCGAGTCTACCTGTGGAACGAGAGCATACCCCACACCATCACGATACCAGCACGAGAACTTGGAAACAGACCGGACCAGACAGGAGTGGGAGACGGGAGTGGCGGGACACTGATCTATGGATTGGATGGCTTGTTATGCAGAGCAGCCCGAAGCTAAACATGTAGGCGGCGAGGGTAGTAGCAGCGATTACACACATGCGAAGATTTACAGAGGGAAAGCAGATAGTACACGTCGCACCTGAGTTGTCTTGAAGTATCCTGGCGTCTTGAAGTATCTTGGTGGTGACGTCGGGGATATCGTCTCGATTCACGATCCGGAAGTGTTTACCACCTGTCAGGATATCCGCCAGCCGCTCAATTTGAGCTAGGCGCCGGCGGAGGGGTTGTCGCGTTGCTTGACGCAGCTGATGCCGGAGCCGACGCCGCCGTGGTGTTTCCCTCGCCATGCGTGCTGTCATCGTCGCTTCCGCTTCCGTCCTTGCCGAGAGTGAGCGACTTGGTGAGCGAGATCGTCGCCTTGACCGTGCTCACGGCGGCCTTGAACTTGCGGCGAGCGTTGAAACGACGCAGCTCCTCGAGAGCTGTCGTGAGCTGGACGTTGGCGACATCCTCGCCCGTGATCCACCTATGCTGCAGCAGCTGCTCCGCCGTCCAGCGCTCCGCGGGGTTGAGCACAAGCATCTTGGAAATCAGGTCCTTGGCTTCCGCCGACACGTCGTCCCAGTAGGGAGAGTCAAACTCGTACCGGCCCGATTTGATGATCCGGAAGAGCATGCCCTGGTTGTCGTGATGGAACGGCGGGTATCCGCACAGCAAAATGTATGTGATGACGCCGATGCTCCAGATGTCGACCTCCTTCCCGTAAGGCCGCGCCTGCAGAATCTCGGGCGCGACGTATCCGGGCGTGCCACACGCCGTGACAAGCCCTTCGCCGCTGACCGCCACCTTCTTGGCAAAACCAAAGTCCGCAAGCTTGATATCCGCGTCATCCTCGAGGCTCGAGAGCAGCAAGTTCTCGGGCTTCAGGTCGCGGTGCACCACGTTGGCATCGTGAATGAACTTGATGGATTCGAGCAGGACTTTGACGAGGTCGCGGGCCTCGCGCTCCGTGTAGAAGTTCTTCTTGACGATGCGCTCGAACAGCTCGCCGCCACGCATAAACTCCGTGACGAGGAAGAAGTAGTGCTCCTCCTGGAAGACGTCGTACAGCTTGACGATGTGCGGGTGCTGCATCTCCTTGAGGATCGCCACCTCGGCCATGAGCGCCTCCAGGTCGTCCTGGCTCAGCTCCGCGCGCTTGATGCACTTAATGGCGAACTTCTCGCCCGTCGCGCGCAGCGTGGCCTCGCGCACGACCGAGAACGTGCCCGATCCGAGCTCCTTGCCCAGCGCGTACTCGTCGGCGAAACGCCGCGCGTGCCCCTGGCCGATGGGGATGGTCCCCGCGGCCGCGCTGGTTGCTTTGACGGGCGGCACGAGGAAGCGCACGACGCGCTCGACGCCGCTCGTGTTGATGAGGATGTCGCGAATCTTGTCGAAGGAGAGCGGGTGCTTGTCGTCCGTGAAGTCGTGCTCGTTGACGCCCAGCAGGCGGCTGCCCTTGACGACCTTGCCGCTCTGCTGCAGCACGCCCTGCTCGCCCGTAGCCGCGATCGGCCGGAAGCCGTCCACCACCACATGGCTGCGCTCGCCGCGGCGGTCCAATACCTTGCTCACCACGAGCCCTAGCGCGCCGGGCGGCACCGTCACGTCCACGCGCGTCCACTGCTCCATACTCGTGCTCTCTATAGGAGGAAAAGGGGCCGGGGGCGTACCGTGACCGGAAAGGACGAAGACTCTTCAACCTGCGGCGAAAGTGCGGAAATGACATGGGGAAATGTGCGCTTCTCATCCAGCAGGCAGAGGAGGAAAAAGGAAAGGAGGGGGGAGATCTGTAAAGCGGTACGATGTACCATTTGCATCAACTTTATCGAATCAATGCTTGGAGAAGGTACGATATACCAGTATTGTCAACTTTCGTGAGAAAATAGTATAGCTTTTCGAGGCAAATGCGACAGCGTGGGCGTGCAAAGCGGGGCGGAAAATCCCGCACCAGTGTCGCGCGCCGCGGTTCACGAGGGCGGAACATCCGGCGGACTGGTGACGACCGAGACGGACTGGCGGGCGTCGAGAGATGGAGCGGCCACTGGATATTGCAACGAGCGATCGCGCAGGCGCCGACTTCCAGGAGCTGTCGCCGCCGTCATCATCGGCGGAGTCGGGCGGCGTCGCTGGACCAGCCGCGGCGGCGGAGGCGGTGGCTGTGATCGTCAGCGGGGAGGCCACGGCTGATACCGGCGGTGCGGCGCCGGCGGACGGCAGCAAGAAGCGGGCACGAGGGGGGGAACGGGCCGGAGATGAAGGAGACGTGCAGGTACTAGAAACGCCACCGGTGCCATCGTCAGACACAACCAATGCCGTGAACGGAGAAGCAGCGCTCGACCAGACGTCAAGGGCGATCGATGACGGCTCCGCGCCCAGTCAGGTTACCACCGCATCAGCACCCCAGGCCAAGAAACCCCGCCGACGGAAAGTTGCGATTGCACCGGCGTCAGTGGATGCTGCCGAAGCGTTCCCGTCGATCCGGCCGGCGCCCGGCGACTTGCCCCGAGCGGACGAGATTCTGTGCGCGCTGGAGCGCCAGGCCGCGCTGTTGGAGCGCCAGGCGCGCGTACAGGAGGAGCAGAACCGACTCATGCAAGAGCTGCTGGCGTTCCTCTCGCGGCGGCCGCGGCCCTCGGACAGCATGCCCATGGTCGCACCCCCGCCCCCAGGACCGACCCAAATGCAATAATCCGCGGCATCCTGTCTAGATTAGTAAATAAAATAAAATTACGAGCATTATGAGGTCACATCAGCCTTTTAGAAACGTTAGAAACTTCAGTTTCTAGCGTATCGTTCCCCCGAATGAATCGCTCAAAGTGAGCTGCCCGCCGATCAATTCGCGCGCAGTCGACCTCCTCCGCTCTCCGTCTGCCGCCCTCCTCCAGCCTAGCGCCCAGCCCGCCGCCGCCATGTTCAAGCGCTTCAGCGTCGAGGAGCACGTGAGCAGCAACAGCAAGGTCAAGTCCTCGCAGCAGCGCTCCATCCGCTCCAAGATCCTGGACGAGTACCCGCTGCTCGAACCCTACATGGAGCTCATCCTGCCCAAGAAGGCGCCCATGGTCGTCGCCAAGTGGTGCGTGGCGCTCTGTCAGTTGTTTGGGTCCTGTGATGTTGTGTTTTGCCGCCTTGCTGATCTCTGAAGATGCGTGTACGACCGCTAACGCGCTGTTTTCGCTCCGCAGCCACAACCACATCCAGCTCGTGCTGCACGAGGGCGAGCCCGTGTTCTTCAACCAGCGCGACGGGCCCTTCATGCCCACGCTCAAGCTGCTCCACCGAGGTGCGGACGGCCTCGCACATGTAACAGAGAGGACTGGACTAACGACCGTTGCAGTGCCGCACATCATGAAGCAGGTGCGCGCGGACAAGGGCGCGATCCCGTTTGTGCTCTCGGGCGCCAACGTTATGTGCCCCGGCCTCACGTCCGCGGGCGGCGACATGCCCGAGGAGCTACCCGCCGGCACCCCCGTGGTAGGTGCAGGGACCTGATCATCTGGCCGCTGAGGATGATGTACTGATCGGTGTGTTGACGCTCTGTAGGCGATCATGGCCGAGGGCAAGGAACTGGCCATGGCAATAGGCATCCTGACGCTGTCCACCGACGACATGTAAGTCAGCAGAGAGCAGCGCTCCTCATTGACAGAGCTCGTTCACTCACACTGTGATATGCGTCTATCGTGCAGCCGCAAGCAGAACAAGGGCATTGCGATCGAGATGATGCACTTCCTGGGCGACGACCTGTGGCTCTGCCCGCACATCGACTGATCGCGCGGCGGATCGCCAGCTTCAGTAGCAGCCGCGTCAGCCAATTCGGGTCTCTCTCTCGGTAGACACTCGGCAAAGAATAGCAGTACACAGTGCCGTCATTCCGATCTCCATCCCTTTACACCCCTGGTCTATTATCTCGCCGTTCGAACGGTGGTTTATCATCGTGGGTGCTCGTCCCACGACGCTACAGGATCGCTTCCCTGTTGTCCTTGTCGTCGTCTCTTCGGCTGGAAGAGCTGGGGCTCGGTCGGACATTGCCTCCGCCCTCGGCCACCTTCAGCGACTTGTTCGCACCGCTCTCACCGCGAAGTGGACTCGGTTTGAGCAGCTTGTCGGCGGCGTTGTGGAACTTCCAGTCAAAGTTGTGCGTGTTGACGTTGGCGATCGTGGGCTGCGTTTCGATACCGCCGCCCATGAGCGAGTTCTCAATGCGAAACGCGGGCGGCGCGGCTGGCGGAGGTCCAAGATCTCCATCGGAGGCGCTGGAGGTGTCCAGCAGCAGCGACAGGTCACGAGGTGCAGGCGCCAGCGGCGGAGTAGACGCGGCAGACTTGTCCTTACCGGGATTGGGGCTGTTCGACTTGGAGCTGGAGATCAACGCCTCAATACCGCCACCCATGAGCGAGTTCTGCATCGAGAACGTCGGCGGGGCAGACGGTGGGGACCCGAGCATCGTCGAAGAAGCCCCGTCTTCATCGGAGCCGTCATCAAGCAGACGCTGGATGCCACTGTCGGTGGACGAGGGGCGGCTGCCGTTGCGCTTGGCCGACGGTCGTGACGATGAATTATTGCCCTGGTGCTTGCTAGCGAGCGTCTGTGAAAGCTGCTGCGCGTGGTCGATCGCCGACTGGAGCGCGCTGAGAGGGTTGAACTTGTACTCCACCACGGGCGTGCCGTCGTTCCCCGCAGATGAAACCGCGTGCTCTGCTTGCTTGTCACTCGCGAGTGACCCCGACGAGGAAGGCAATGACACCGCTGGCAGTGAGGACGACGTTGACGCCGTGAGATCCAATGATCCTGACTGGATGGTCGCAGCGGACAACGCATCCAGAGCGGAGCGGTACTGCTGAGACGACGACGCCAGTTGATGCAGCGCCGCCGTCGATCCGATCGAGTGCGAGATAGAAGAAGAAGACGTCCTGGAGGACGTCATCGACGTCGAAGACGATCCCAGAGGCGCTGACGAGGTCGAGGGGCCGGAGAGCAGCATGTGTGGCGGCAGGATGCCGCTGGCGGCGCCGGACAACGGGAAGCTCGGGCCGGTGGCGGACGGAAAGTGCGGCCGCAGCAGCTCGCTCAGCGCGCCGAGGCCGTCACTGTCGCTCCGCGAGAAGAGTGGGTTGGCTGCAGGTGGGGGTGGCAGCAGATCTGCGATGCTGGTGGCGTCTCCGATCGTATTGGTCGACGAGGCTGAGACGCCTCCGCCGTTGCCCGAGCTGCTCGTCGCGCTATCCAGCTGGAGACCCGAGAGCAGCGACGCGTAGGCCGTCCCCGTGGAGGACGTGGACGCCGACATGCCCGTCCCGCTGAAGTCGTTGGACATGGCGGACGCGGACGAGGCGGAGGACGAGGACGAGAACTGCGACCCGGTCAGATCGAACGCGTTGCTGGCACTGGCGTCCTGCGCGGCACTGTTTTCCGCGCGAGGGCGGCGCTTCTGCTGGTAGAAGATGGGTACGTGCTTGCGGTTGGGCCGCGGCTTGGGCGGCGAGTCGGACGACGGCGGGGCCGTGCTCTTGCCGTGTGCCTTGTTCCCGCGCGCGCCCCTCGCCGGCGTCCCGCTCGCCCCGTTCGCTCCATTCGCGGCGGCCAGTAACGCCATCTGCTGCTGCTGGTCCTTGCGCAGGATCTTGACGCGCAGTGTGCCACTCTCCGCCTTGGCCGTCAGCGCGTTCTCCTTGTACTTGCGCTTGCCGCCTCCGCTGGGCTCTGCCACGCAAGTGGGACGACAATGAGGCGGTCAGTGCGAGCGAACAACGCCAAGTCGCGCGGCCACAGTCGCTGACAAGCGGGGAGACGTGGAGTAGAGGCTGTCGGACGTGCGCAGCGTCGATGTGGCCGCTTACCTGTCGCGTCCATGGCGTGGGGAGGAAGAGGTCGGCGGGCGCGGAAGTCTAATGCGTCGAATGAGACTGGGGACAAGATGAAAACACAAAAACACTTGGAGTTTGTATGCCACAGTCAGTCGGGAGGAAAGTGGGGCGGGAAGCGCAGCCAAAGCGACGCAGTGATGGTAACGGTGACAAGAGTGTTGGTGGACCCATTTCTCTGCAAACAACCTACCTGCTTATCGAGCAGAAATGTTCGCTTCGTGTCCGCTTTTGACACGAATGCTCTGACTCACGTTTGGAGCGCTCCACTCCATGTCCCAGATGTCACTTTGGTATGTAGAGCGCTCCACACAGTGTCCCACCCAGGCATCTGGAACAAGCTCTCCACACCACTCGCTTGGTGATCATGCCGCCATGATATAACATGCGCGTCTTTATGACGTTGTTTCTGGTGGGGCGCCTCCCGACAGCTACTGGATGGCTCGACGCCTTTTTCATGCGTCTCCCCTGCCTTTCACCACCTCAACATGATCCATGCGCCTCTTTAGAACACAGTAGAACGCTAGAAATCAGTGTTTTCGTGTTAGGGCACCGATCCGTGGGGCGGAATGCTCCGCCGGCCCTCAAGTTGCATTTTCATGGTTATCGTGTGGTTTTCTTCATTTTTTCCCCCTCCCTCGTTCTCCCTCCATGGTCATAGACGTCCGCAGCTTACGCGAAGGCCTCCTCGTCGTCCGAGAAGGCAGCCGAGGGCTGCTCCACGTTGCGGAAGCCCACCTCCGGCAGGTACTCGCCGGGCGCGACGAACTTGCGCGGCAGGTCGAGCGTGGTCCATACGTCCTCGAGCGCGGCCATGAGGTCCTCCACCATCTCGTCCGTGTGCGTGGGCAGGGGGGTCAGACGCAGGCGCTCCTCGCCGCGCGGCACCGTGGGGAAGTTGATAGGCTGCACGTAGATGCGGTACTTCTCCATGAGGATGGCGGACGCCTCCTTGACCTTGACGGCGTCGCCCACCATGAGCGGGATGATGTGCGAGACGCTGGGCAGCAGCGGGAAGCCCGCGTCCACCAGGCGCTTCTTGAGGTCGGCCGAGCGCGCGTGCATGGCCTCGCGCTCCACTTGGCTCTCCTTGAGGTGCTGGATGGACGCGCGGGCGCCCGCGGCCATCATGGGCGGCATGGACGACGAGAAGATGAAGCCCGAGGCCGTCGAGCGCATGGCGTCCACCAGCGGCGCCGAGCCGGCCACGTAGCCGCCCATGATGCCGAAACCCTTGGCCAGGGTGCCCGTCACCATGGTGATGCGGTCGAGGCAGTGATCGCGCTCAGCGATGCCCGCGCCGCGGTTGCCGTACAGCCCGACGGCGTGCACCTCGTCGTTGAACGTCATGGCGCCGTACTTGTCAGCCAGGTCGCAGATCTCGTGCAGCGGCGCGACCGTGCCCTCCATCGAGTTGACGCTCTCGAACAGGATGAGCTTGGGCGCGTCCGGGTCCGAGGCCGTCACGGCGGCCAGCTTGGCCTCCAGGTCGGCCATGTCGTTGTGCTTGTAGATATACTTGCGCGCGCCCGAGTGGCGGATGCCCTGGATCATGGACGCATGGTTGAGCGAGTCCGAAAACATGATGAGCCCCGGGAAGATCTTGGGCAGCGAGCTAATGACCGAGTCATTGGCCACGTAGCACGACGTGAACAGCAGCGCCGCCTCCTGCTGGTGCAGGTCGGCCAGCTCGCGCTCCAGCAGCACGTGGTTGTGATTGGTGCCCGAGATGTTGCGCGTGCCGCCCGAGCCGGCTCCCGACTTGTTGAGGAAGGCGTGCATGGCCTCGATCACCTTGGGGTGCTGACCCATGCTCAGGTAGTCGTTCGAGCACCAGGCGATCACCTCCTTGGTGCGCCCGCTGTCCTCGTGGTGCGTGGCGCGCGGGAACTGTCCGCGCTTGCGTTCCAGGTCGGCGAACGTGCGGTAGCGTCCCTCCCGCTTAATGGTCTCGATGGTCGTCTCGAACCCGCGGCGATACTGCTCGCTCGACAGTCCGCCAATGCGGCGCTGGGGCGTGGCCGTTGTGCGGAACTTGGCCACCGCTGACGCGTAGGGCGACGCGCCCGCCGCCTGCTGCGTATTCTGGCGTTTAAGCTCTGCGATACGTGCAAGCGTGGCGGCAGTCGTGGCCGTGGTCGTCGGGTGTGCCTGCGAGGATCCAGCGCCTGCCGTGGCCGCGCCCATCACAGCGCTCATGTGCGGGCACAGTTTAGCGAGCTGCGAGATGTTGGGCAGCAGTGCTGCGCGCGCCGTGGGTAGTGCGTGCATGAAGGGACAGCGGGAGGCAGCTTGCAGGCGTGAGGCGGCGACAGCCGCGCGTGTGAGAGCCATCTTTTTAGTAGCTGAAGTGGCAAGTTGTTACAGAGACTGGATGCTTGAATGGTGGTGGTGGTAGGGGGTGGAGGGGGGGAGAGCGTCTGAGGGCGACGGTGCTAGTTCCAGAATGAGAATCCCTAGATGTAGATCAATGTCGGGACTGAATAATGTGAGGACCAGACAGTCAGAGGGTTTAGTGGATGGGGACCAGACAGACTGGAGGAGGGGGGGGGGGACGAGGGAGGAGAGAGAGGGGGGAGGGAAAAGGAAATTTAGGGATAGGGTAAAGGTATCTAACAAGTATAAATGAAGTAGGTCATCCCTCCTTTTGAGGTCACTCAACAACTGCTATTATATACAAAAATTAAGATATATACCGCTGGAATGAAGTAATGAAATGAGGAGGGGAAAACCATTTGCACAATAAAAACGCGCTCACCGCCGGGAACAGAAGGTAGAAACGAACTAGAGCCAACGACTACACGATTATTAGAGAGAATAGTAAATTACGTTATGTGGATGAAGATTACAAAACATATCAAATGTATAGTCATACAAGATTGAAACAAATAATAATTTACATGTTATATTTCCATACATTACTTTTTTTTTCCTTTTTAAAACCATTAGTTAATTCTTATGAACAATAAAAAAGTGAGAATCATCCACATATGGACCATCGGAACGGTAATATATCCGATCTTTGCAAACCATGTCTTCAGATTCACAAAGGAACGTTTATAATTCAATCAGTTAATTCAATCAGTTCACAGTAAAATTGAATGGGGGATCCCAAATTATTGTAAAAATGAAGAGAGAATAATATATCAATCCCATCATGATGATGTTTATGGACATATGGATCTACAGCACTACAACCATCTACAGATAGTGTTGGAGCTGTGGATTTTGTAGGATTGTAACTACATTCACATTCATATCTACATCCGCAACTAGTGATGAAAATTACAACGGTAGGACATCATATACTATAACTTATAATAGTTTACTAACATTAGTATACTGTATATAATGATTGAAACTTTGGCTATCTGAGAGGGCAACCATGTCCACCTTTGACTGTCTGTCCCGGTGGTTCTGTCATGATTTGTAGTTTACGTCCAAATCTGCAATCTATTCATGTAAACTACCATATTATTCTTACTACATATTGTATTTTACTATAAAGCGAAATCCAGAGTTCATCGTATCATATTCCAGTCTTCTTGCTCATTCAGGCACTGCAACCGACCCCAGCACTAGTGGAGGCACCAATGAGTGAACCCCTACCACACGCGACCCCCGTGCCGGCACGTGCCGCCTTGGATCGCGTCCGCCGATATATTTCATTTCACTTGGAGCCCACCAGAAAAATTCCAGAACAACAATCCAGAGTTTCAGGACCCACCTCACACCTGGAACTTTCAGTTAGTAATATGGTTACAATGTAACCTATGTAATCCAGTAATTAATACCTACATCAATAATTATGTTCACATAAATGATATATATTACGTTTCATTTACCTTTATCGATTAATATTCCACTTCTCCACATATAACAATAGAAGCAAAGCTTGGTGCATCGTCACTAGCTAGCGCCTATCGCCGCCTACCGTCGCCACTCCCTAGAGCCTGAGGTGTCCCTAAAGCAGCAGAGATGGGCGAGCGCAAGGTGCTAAACAAGTACTTCCCTCCAGACTTCGACCCTAGCCTGGTGCCGCGGCGCAAGCGGCCCAAGAACGAACAGATCGAGGTGCGCATGATGCTGCCCTTCTCCATCCAGTGCGCGACCTGCGGCGAGTACATGTACCGCGGCAAGAAGTTCAACTCGCGCAAGGAAGAGGTGCTAGGCGAGGACTACCACGGCATCCGCATCTTCCGCTTCTACATCAAGTGCGTCACGTGCTCGGCCGAGATCACGTTCAAGACGGACCCCAAGCGCGGCGACTACGCGGCTGAGCACGGCTGCCAGCGCAACTTCGAGCCGTGGCGCGAGCGCGAGGATGAGGAGGCGGCCGCGGCGCAGAAGAAGGAGGACGAGGAGAAGGGCGACGCCATGAAGGCTCTCGAGAACCGCACGCTCGACTCGAAGCGTGAGATGGACCTGCTGGATGCGCTGGACGAGATCAAGGCTATCAACCAGCGCCACGCGCACGTCGACACGGATGCGCTGCTGCGCCAAAACCGGTCGAGGGCAGACGAGGAGGCGCAGGGCGATGAGGAGCAGCGCAGAAAGCAGGACGAGGAGGACCAGGCGCTCGCGAGGCAGGCCTTCGCGCAGGCCAAGCAGCAGCAACAGGTCGGCAAGAAGCGGTCGGTGGCGAAGTCGACTGACAGAGAGAAGGGCGCTGAAGCGGCGAAGAGCAAGCCGGAGGTCGCGGCACCGGTGGCCGTGGTGGTGGTCAAGAAGAAGGTCGAGGCGAAGAAGAAGGACAAGAAGAGCAAGAAGAAGGCGCCGCCCAAGCCCGTGGCGAGCCTCGTGACCGACTACAGCGACAGCGACTAGAGAACGAGATCCAACACAACGCTAGACATGAAATGGGAGCCTCTGCGTCCTTATTCTCGCCTTGTGCATGCATCTACCGGCTGGATGGCCCGCTCCTTGACTTTGAGACCTAGTTGGTGGGCTCGTAAGGCGTGAGCAGGTACTGGGAGAAGGCGCGCAGGGCGGGGACGCCGCGCACCTCCTCGTTGAGCAGCGGCATCTCGACGACGTGGAAATCTTCGTAGAGATCGTAGATCTGGTCGATGTACTTCTGCTGCATTTTCTGGCGCGCGACGCAGTTCTTGCAGGCCGTGCCCTCCTCGGGGTACAGCACCTGGTTGACGACCACGTTGTGCACGTCGATGTCGTACTTGGTGAGCTCCTGCACGAGCCGCTCCGTCTCGTAGAGCGACAGGAACTCGGGGATGCACACGCACACGAAGGTGGTGCGCTCCGGGTCCTTGAACTGTGCGTTCACCTTCTGGATGACCTCGCGCGTCTGCTCTAGCTTGCCCAGCAGCATCTCCTGTGAGGGCAGCGCGCCGCCCAGCAGCGCCGACACCTGCGAGAACATGCCCGAGAACTGGTTCTTGAGCGACAGGATCTTGTCGAACGCCTTGTCCAGCGCCGTGGGGAAGCTCAGCAGCCGCAAAGTATGGCCCGTCGGTGCCGTGTCGAACACGATCACCGAGTAGTCCATGCTCTGCACCTGCTTCATAAGCTCCGCGAAGCTCATGGCCTCGTCGATGCCCGGGATCGAGTTCGTCAGGTCCTTCATGAACGACGCCATGCCGCCCGCGTCCGCGCCTTGCACCCCGTCCGCGCTCAGCTCCTCCAGCTGTCGTCACCAGTCGTCATTCAGTTGGTTAGCCGCCTGTGCATCTACACAACGAGCAAGGAGGCGAGGAAGAGAAGGCCACGCACGTCCACGGTCGGATCAATCTCCATGACCGCCAAGTTGTCGAAGCCGTGCACCAGCGTCGGCTCGCGCGTGAACTTCTGCCCGAACGCGTCACTGCCACAAAGAAGAGCGATCACCAAGTGGTCAGGTCGTCCTGCTGCGAAGGGGAAGGGGGCAGTGAGAGGAGCAGACGCACCTGAGGTTGTGCGCGGGGTCGGTGGACACGATGAGCACCTTGTCACGCTCCTGCGCGAGCTGCACGGCCAGGCAGCAGCTGGTGGTGGTCTTGCCCACGCCGCCCTTGCCACCCACAAAGATCCACTGCAGCGAGCGCTGCGCCATCAGGTTGCGCAGGCTCGCCTCGGGCACCTCGCCGTCCACCACCGCCGCCATCTTCCCGTTCTTCTTTCTCTTCAGACTTGTGGGGACCCTCTAGAGCTCCTCGCCCCCGCTTTTTTCAAACATTATTATCTATATATGTAATAATTAACATAATTTTGCTGGATATACATAATTAATCAATAGTTGACGGTTTTACAGTTATCAAAATATATTACTTTTATTACGAATGTAGACTCATACTTGATAAATTAATGACGGATTGAGGTGCTACCAGGGAGTCTTTTGGTGGGTGTGGTGCTGCCAAGCCGAAGGGGGCGGGCAGTACTGAAGAAGCGATGGTCGTGGCGGCGCTGGTTCGCGGCGCCAAGCGCGCGGCGGCAGCGGCGGTGGCGGGCCCCGCGACGCAGAAGCAACAGCAGCGGCTGATCTACATCCAGGTGCGAGAGGGACAGGACGCGGAGCGCGTGGCCGGCCGTCTGCACGGCATCATGAACGAGGACGGCATCATGAAGACGCTGGCGCGCAAGCGCTTCCACGAGAAAAAGTGGCAGCAGCGCAAGCGCAAGAAGGAGGAGCAGACCATCCGCCACGCCAACCGTCGCATCGGCTCCATGATTGACTTCATCCTGCAGCGCAAGAAGGCGTACGTGTCTTATAGGATGATGATCTAGTGACGAGTTGATGGATGCACGAGGAGAACTAACGGTGGTGCTGTGGACGCGTGTGGATGGACAGTGGCTTCTAAGCAGCGACACGCTCGCTGCTAGGACTCGCTGGACGCGGACGACCCGCGGAAAGAGGAGGCGGCGGCGGACAGGGAGGGAAGGATAGGCTCTCAACACGAACACAATGAGAAGAACGCGCCCTGTGCTTTGATGGGTGGTGGAGCGTGGACAAAGCCATCACGCTGCTGCTGCTTTGAATGGTTATGGGCATTGGTCCCGGCATGGAGACCGGCTGTCTTCCTTGTTAATGACGCACCGCTGGAGATGACAGGCAGCACAGTGATCGCCATCGAAAATGGGCATCGCGTTGGGTTAAAGTAGAAGGTGATGTAGATGGGAAGTAGGCCGCGCTCGAGGGGGCGAAGGCGCCTACTGCTGGCCGGCGAGCCACTGCTTGACCTCGGCGATCTGCTTGTCAACGGCGCTCTTGGCGGTGGCGCCCGTCACGTTCTTGCGCTCGACGCTGGCCTCGAAGTCCCACACGCTGGCGACGTCGGCCTCGAACTTGGGGTGCAGCGTGAGCAGCTCCTCGAGCGTGAGCGCGCTCAGCGGCTTGCGCGTGTCCTCGGCGAGGCGCACGGCGGCGCCGGCGACGTGGTGCGTCTCCCGGAAAGGCACACCCTTGCGCACGAGGTACTCGGCCAGGTCGGTGGCCAGCATCTCCGTGACGAGGAACTCGCGCATCTTGTCGCCGTTGGGCGTCATGGTGGCCAGCACGCCCGTGGCGATCTGCAGGCAGTCTTGCACCGTGTCGACCACGTCGAACAGCGCCGTCTTGTCCTCCTGCAGGTCCTTGTTGTACGAGCGCGGCAGGCCCTTGAGCGTCACGAGGAAGCCGTTGAGGCGGCCCACGACCGTGCCCGACTTGCCGCGCAGCAGCTCGAGCGCGTCCGGGTTCTTCTTCTGCGGCATCAGCGAGCTGCCCGTGCTGTACGCGTCCGCCATGGTCACGAACTTGAGCGTGTTGTAGATGATGAGGTCCTCCGACAGCTGCGAGAAGTGCACCATGAGCATGGACGCCCAGAACAGGAACTCGGCGATGAAGTCGCGGTCGCACACGGCGTCCAGGCTGTTGGGCGTCACGTGGCGGAAGCCCAGCGACGCCGCCAGTGCCTCGCGGTCCAGTCCGAATGAGTTGCCCGCCAGCGCGCCGCTGCCCAGCGGCAGGTAGTCCACGCGCTTGGTCAGGTCCGTCAGGCGCTCAGCGTCGCGGCGCAGCGGCGCCACGTGCGAGAGTACCCAGTGCGCGAACCGTAGCGGCTGCGCGGGTTGCAGGTGTGTGAAGCCGGGCATGAGCAGGTCCGCGTGCGTCTCGGCCAGCTGCATGGCCGTGCCGATGAGCTCCTTGAGCGACGCCTCGATGTTGACGATCACGCCCTTGAGGTACAGCCGCACGTCCGTGGCCACCTGGTCGTTGCGGCTGCGGCCTGTGTGTAGCTTGCCGCCCACGGCGCCTACGATCTCCGTCAGGCGGCGCTCGTTGGCCGTGTGGATGTCCTCATCGCCCTCCTTGACCACGAAGGCGCCGCTGGTCCACTCGCCCTTGACCTGCTCGAGCCCTTGGACGATCTGCTGCGCCTCGGCCGCCGTCAGCACGCCGCTCTTCTCAAGCGCCTGCGCGTATGCCTGGCTGCCCTCCAGATCCACCAGCCACATGCGCTTGTCCACCGATAGCGACTCGTTGAACTTGTCCATGATGGGGTCCACCTTGCCGCGGAAGCGTCCGCCCCACAGCTTCTTTTCCTCCACTGGTGCGCTCATTGTATCGATAGGAAGGTTTGGTCTCCACTTGTCCTCGTTGCTGGAAGATCTGCAAGTGCGGAGCTGCTGATGCCGCTGGTTAGCGTCCCACAATGATTGCATTACCGTTTACCTCAAATGTATTAGCTTCTAAGGCATTTATATTGATAATATAGAAAAACAGAGCGTAACTAATAACTTTTGTGAAATGAAGTATATCCGTGTGGGATTTTCTTGTGGCGCAGACAAGAGTACTGACTTGAGTGATTCTAATCCCGTCGGCTAGGTCGGATTAGACGGGAGGTTGATGGCTGCAACACTGGAACAGCCGCATTCCTAGATTTTTTTGCCTGGAAAACTGGAACTCTGGACTGGAATCCTCGAAAAAAAGGCAACAAGTTATGGCAGGTGTAGCCATCCAGTCCCTCCATCCAGTCCCTTCATCCAGTCCCTCCATCCTTCATTATATCACCAATACTATCCTACAGTGCTACTTCCGGCTGCCGACAGACGCAGGACGAGCACGGCGAGACCCAATCTTGGTGATGCGGCGCGTGAATTTGCACGCTGCATGGGCGACGGGCGCTGACAGGATGGACAGCGGCGCGATAGCCACCTCGCTCACCGGAGGGAACATTTCCAGAGGCGTGTAGTACTCCATCGACCCACGCAGAAACATCAACTCCGCCTCGCTGCGCCACACGGCTTCCCACAACAAACG
>JAASGW010000162.1:0-50697 GCA_023334395.1 Phytopythium sindhum
CCGGACGCGGTTGTTAAGCGAGAATAGGATCAAAACCTGCGTCCGGGGGGGGGGGGGTCGATCGACGCGCAGAAGACACCGCTTTCACAGGGGGACCCTCGCGGAGCCGAGCGGATCGCGCGGGCACGCGGGGCGGGCCGAGAAAGCGGGGAAGTGCAGCGGTCGGAGGACTCGCGATGGGCGATCGGCCGCCTTGTTTACTCTGTCGCTGGCTTGACACTGGCCGAAGGTGTTGATGCCGTCTGGGGTGCGAGGCAGCAATTGGAGCGCTGTGATTGGATGAAAATGCGGCACTATACAAACGTCCAGTATGCGGCCTATACATCTGACAGTGTTGACCAGGGAAGTTGGGGAAAAAAAAATGTGTAATACGCATCCTTTTAACCAATAGGAGAGAAGATAAGTGAGGAGCCCTAAACACCGCGAGGAGATATTCAGTGTGCAGTACCACCTCTGGATCCCCCATTGGTCACTGTTTTAGTCACATCACAAGCGAATTAATTTAAATTGTGATATATTA
The DNA here is from genome assembly GCA_023334395.1 of Phytopythium sindhum. Taxonomy (NCBI): domain Eukaryota; phylum Oomycota; class Peronosporomycetes; order Pythiales; family Pythiaceae; genus Phytopythium; species Phytopythium sindhum. The sequence continues at coordinate 521 of JAASGW010000162.1, forward strand.
TTGATAAAACGCGACTAATTGTTGGAAAAGGTGAACACTAAAACGCACGGGAGCGCGACATACTGAAATCGAGTAAAGAAGAATAGAAACCCGCCGGTGGGCGGAATAGTGTCCTCTTGAAATTGAACTGCACCCGAAAAGACGCGGGTGGCTCTTCATTCAACTTGGGATTGATATGGAAGGTATCGATGGATGGAACAAAGCCTCAGGAAAGGATGGCGATGTTGAGGCGCACGAGGTCCCCAAAGCTCATCGTCTCCGGGTACACGAGGCGCGCGGTCTGCTGCACTGTCATGCCCGCCATCTCGTACACATAGATGGACGTGTAGCGCGTGCGCAGCAGCTTCATGACGAGGATCTTGAAGTACGCGCTGGTCGGGATCACGAACTTGTCGTTGACGATCACGAAGCCGTTTGAGTAGACGCCATCGGCCGAGGCGAACTTCATGCCCTTGAAGAACACGTAGTTCTCGTAATTCGACATGAGTCCGAAGCGGTTCTCGAGCTCGGCGCCCGTCGCAATCTCGAACAGCGTCAGCACGCGCTTGTACAACAGCGCCTCCTCGCCACCCGAGTACGCTTTCTTCCCGCTGTTGTCGGTCAACCGCTGCAGCTCGCGCGTCTTGGACGGGTACATGCGCCGATAGACCTTGGTCACGATGATCTGCAGTGCTATGAAGACGAGCGTGAAGCACACAGGCCCAAGCACCATCATGTAGAGCCTGCCCGGCGTGTTCTCGAGCACGTGCGAGGACCAAAACTGCATGGGCGAGACGTCTTCTTGGCCCTCCAGTGGCTCCGGCATGCCCGCGATAAGGTCAGCGACGACCCAGGACTGCGCCCAGTCCACAAGCGTCGTGAACATGTCGATTATCCGCGCGCGGTGATTAAAGCCAATGTGGAAGCAGAGGCACGCCAGGAACGGGTCGACTCGCTCGTGAGTGAGCATGCCCAAGATGCCGCACACACTAAGGTACAAACCCAACAGATCCGCGTGCGCAATGGTCTCGTAGATGTGGAGGCTGTCTAAGCCCGAGATGGTGTACGCGTCGTGCGCGCACAGCTCCCGGATCGTCCAGAAGTGACTGACGTACCAGGAAGCCATGATAAGGACGCCCCGCGCCGAAATGGTGGACGAGATGGACACGAATGCGTCTCCGATCCAGAGCTTGCCGGCCTTGAAGCTCCGGTACGACACAAGCACGAGCGGCACGAGGTTGGTGAGCAGCTCCAGCCCGAGGAAGAACTGCAAGAAGTGCACCCAGCCCCACGAGTCCCGCAGGATAGTTTTGGTGAGAGTAACGGAGTGCGAGATCACATTCTGGGGGATCTGCTCAATCAGCGGCAACTCGCTGGTGATATGCGCCTGCTCGGTGCGCGAGCCGAGGTAGAAGCCCGAGAGGATGGCTGTCGTGACGTTCTTGGGGATTTCCGACTCGTCCGTGTTGGGAATCATCGCGAGGGACCATGCGTTGCTCGAGAGCGTGCCGTTGAACATGCAGAGACGGAAGTTGAAGGGTTCGAACGGGTAGCCGATCGATATCACGTGGAGGTGATCGACCTGAGTTGCCCGCAGGTCATGGATGATCCCGATGGTGGCGACTGCTGCTGGCCCGCGCCCGTTCTGTTCCGACATCTCGTACTCCTGGTTCGAGAGCGGCACGGCGAACATGAACGGGTTTTCTAGGTCTGATCCGAAGCGGATGAGGAAGTAGAAGTTGGCCTTGTTCTTAATGTTGAACAGCACCAACCAGCTGGAGCAGTCGACAACGGGGGCGATTAGCTCTACGTCCGGAGCCGTTCTCTCATACCCGTAGCTCGTCCCGACGATCAGAGAGTTGAACAAGGAGCGCTGGAAGGCGTCTTCGTAGATGAGCTGGTCCTGCCCGGCCATCGACGCACACGCGGAGAAGGACGCGTTGGTCGAGCTGTGCAGGTACAAGGTGCCGTTGCGGGGCTCCGTGCTGTCTCCAAGTGCGACCTTCACGAGCGGGCTTTCACGAATCGTAGTGGTGCCGACCCAGGCGCTGATCCCCGATAGCACGCTGGGCGAACCCGTGACGGTCGGAATGTCCTTCTGCGTTAAGAGATTGAAGGCGTACCACGTGGCCTGGAAGCTGAGCACCACGTACTGGAGCGCCATGCACAGGATGCCGAGGCGGTGGGCCAGGTGCAGCAGCTTGGCGGGCGTCAGCTTGATGCGCTTCTTGTGGATGACCGGCGCCTTGACGCCGCCTTTCGGGATCACAACCGGGTTGGCCATCGCCGTCGGGTTTGAGCCTCTGTCCTTGCCGCCTCGAGGGTCAAGTTCCAAGTGGTCGACTCAATCACGCGTGAGGCGCTGTTCAGTTTTGTGTGCGTTAGTCGGTGGAGAAGCATCGTCGAAGCACAAGGCTGGCTATCCTTGTCCGTACTTCCGCATCCCCAGAATAGACGGGAAACGAAGACGACTCGGGCTATAAATGCCTCGCGATGCGATGCGCGTGTAGCCCGCGGAGAAGTGGTCCACGGTCAGCTCCGGGCGCCTGGAATCACTGACGGTTGAGACGGCGTGGCTGTCGATTGCCGTAGTCGCTTCACTTGGGTTGGTCGCTGGCCGCTTGTGACTCCGACTGGAAGTTTCGCCACCACGAACAGAGCGCAACAGAGTGTATTCAATCACACATTCTCGTCGCGACTCCTGCTTTTTCTTCTTTCATGGTCTCGTCTAAACAGCCCGCGCACGAGCGCTCCTCCTACCTACCGCACCCAGGCCAACGCGGCCAAACCCACCGACCAACCAACCGTCCTGCGACCAGCGCAGCCCGCTTGCTCTGGTCGGGTGCCCGCCTTCGCCTCGACCATTTCTTCCGCGAGGTCCGTGCCTGCTCCCACCACTTTACGCCGTCTTCTTCTCCCACTCGTCCAGGCGCTTCTTGAGCTCGCGCGCGTGCATGCGGCGTCCGACGAACTTGAGCACCTCGTCGATGAGGATCACGGGCAGCGAGAAGCCCATGACCACAAGCCACTCGTACAGGTCGAGCGGGATGACGCTGAACGTGTCGGCCAGGAAGTCCACGTACAGGATCACAAAGTGCATGCCGAACGACACGATCATGGCGATCAGCAGGTACGGGTTCGACCAGGGGGGCATCGTCACCAGACTGCCGTCCTCCGACAGCGCGTTGAGCGCGTTTAGCATCTCAATGGCCACCAACACCGACAGCGACAGGGTCGAGGCCGTGCGCTTGCCCTCCGTGAAGTAGCGGCACGGGTCCGACGAAAAGTCCATGCCGTCGAAGTTGTTCACCTTAAAGTCCGTCCACTCGTGGCACTTGGTCCAGTGCGTCAGCTGGTAGAACGTCACGAGCGTGTGGCCGTCGCCCGACGCCTCGTAGTACATGTACCAGTAGGCAAACACGCCGACGCACGCGAAGCCGACGTAGATACCGACCACCATGTAGCGGAAGAACGTCCAGCGGTTGATGAGCACGTCGTCGCTGCGGCGAGGTGGCTTCGTCATGATGTCCTTGTCCGGCGGGTTGAAGCCAAGTGCCGTCGCCGGCGGGCCGTCCGTCACCAAGTTCACCCACAGCAGCTGCACCGGGATGAGGCCCTCCGGCAGACCGAGCATGGCGGTGAAGAAGATGGCGGCTACCTCACCGATGTTCGACGAGATAAGGTACCGGATGAACGCCTGCATGTTGTTGTAGATGGCGCGGCCTTCCTCCACCGCCGACACGATCGTCGCGAAGTTGTCGTCAGCCAGCACCATGTCCGAAGCCTCCTTGGCGACCTCCGTACCCGTGATGCCCATGGCAATACCAATATCCGCCTGCTTGAGGGCCGGGGCGTCGTTCACACCGTCACCAGTCATGGCCGTGACCTCGCCCAGCTTCTTCAGCATCTTGACGAGCTGCTGCTTGTGCTTAGGCTCCGTGCGCGAGAAGACCATGCCATGGCCGTCCGACAGATACTCGTTCTGCTTCTCTGTCGGTAGAGAGAAAAACTGCGCGCCCGTGAACGAGCGGTGCGAGATGTCGTCGCCGTCCTTGAACACACCAATTTTGTGGCAAATGCTCTCAGCCGTTAGCTTGTTGTCGCCAGTGATGACGATCACGCGGATGCCGGCCGTGTGGCACGTCTCAATCATGGGGCGCACCTCCGGGCGCGGAGGGTCAAGCATGCTGGCAAGACCGACGAAAGTCAGGCCCGACTCAATCGAGGCAAAGTTCTCCGTCTTCCCCAGCAGCTTGTGGGCCGGATGGTGGTGGTCGCCATCGTACGATCCGAGCTGCGGCAGCTCCTCCTTCTTGGCAAAGGCGAGGCAACGAAGCGACTTGCGCGCAAGGCTTGACACCTGCGCGAGAACCACCTGACGGCCGGCGTCCGTGAGCGGCTTACTCGAACCGTCGCCCAGCTGGATGTGCGTGCAGCGGTCAATGATGCCCTCGGGCGCGCCCTTGACAAACAGAATGTTAGCATTGGCGGACGACGAGCGGGTCGAGCGCTGCGGCTGGTCGCCCTTCGAGCAGAGCACCGACATAGACTTGCGGTCACGCGAGAACTCGAGGATCGCGAGCTTGGTGTGCTGCTCCAGGTAGTACTCGTTGCAGAACTGGACAGCCTTGGCCGGGTCTGACTTCTTGAGCGCGTCAAACTGAGCCTGCTTGGCCGGGTCCTCGGGGAAACCGATCTTCTCCACGAGCACCTTGAGCGCTGCCTCGGTCGGCTCGCCCACGCGCACGTACTTGCCCTCGTTGTACTCGATCGACGACTCGTTACAGAGTGAGCAGATCTTGGCGAGCGACGAGACGGCCTTGAACTTGCCAAGCGGCGGACCCTCGATCTTGCCAATCGGCGCATACGTGTGTCCCTCAACGTCGTACGTCACAAGCTCCGTCTCGGTCGTGCCTGGGTGCGAAAAGGTGATGCACGACATTTCGTTGGTCGTGAGTGTGCCAGTCTTGTCCGAGCAAATGACCGTGGTGCAGCCAAGCGTCTCGACGGACGGCAGCTTGCGCACAATTGCGTTCTTCTTGGCCATCTTGCGCGTTCCGAGGGCCAGACACGTCGTGATGACGGCGGGGAGACCCTCCGGGATGGCGGCAACCGCGAGCGCAACCGCGATCTTGAAGTAGTAGATGCAGCCCTTGAAGACCGTGCCGTGCGCCGGGTCGAAGAAGTTCTTGTAGTTGATGGCCCAGACGACAATGCAAATGACACCGATGACCTTGGTCAGCTGCTCGCCGAACTCGTCGAGTTTCTTCGAAAGCGGCGTCGACTCCTCGGCCTCGGCGGCCTCCTGCACCGACTGCTGGATCTTGCCGATCTCCGTCTTCATGCCAACCTGCGTCACGATGCCATGGCCGAGGCCGTTGACGACGACCGTGGTCGCGAACAGCATGTTGGTCTTGGCCTGGATGACGTTCTCCGTGCTCTTGGGTAGCGCGTCGATCTCCTTGTTGACCGACGTGCTTTCGCCCGTCATCTGCGCCTGCTCGACGCGGATGGCCGTCGTCTTCATCGAGATGAGGCGCATGTCCGCCGGCACCTTGTCACCCACACGGATCTCGACAATGTCGCCGGGCACGAGCTCGCGCGCCGGGATGGTCATCATCTCGCCGTCGCGCAGGACGCGCGCGTTCTCGGGCTGCAGGTCCTTGAGCGCCTCGAGCGCGGCCTCGGCGTTCGACTCCTGCCACACGCCCACGATGGCGTTCAGCACGAGGATGATGAGGATCACGAGCGGCTCGACGAACGCCGAGATGCCCTCCTCCTCGCCGCCTTCGAACCATGCGAGCACGAACGACACGACGGCCGCCGCCAGCAGGATCTTGACCAGCGCGTCGTCAAACTGCTCCAGCACCAGCTTCCACAGCGGCGTGCCCTCCTCCTTGTCCAGCTCGTTGAACCCGTGCACTGCGCGAGCCTTCTCCACTGCCACGCTCGTCAGGCCCGTGTGCTCCTCCACACCGAAGTGCTTCAGCACTGCCGCCGGCGTTTCCTACAGACAAAGAGCAACGTGTCAGTCATGCGTTCATTTCAGCGCCTAGACGACGAAAGGGGCCCACGCACCAGCTCGTAGCGGAATTCGTCGTCGCTCATCGCCGCCGTCTCCGTCTGCTGCTGCTGGGTACGTGTGCCGAGCGTGTGTCTACGTAGAGCGCGAGCTCTTCCTTCCTCCCGACCGTGCTTCCGGCCGCTGTCCCTTCTCGGCTTCTGATAGTGGAAAAGATTCCCCCCCCACAAAGCAGAAATGCACTGGAACAAGGGGCGAGAATATGTCCCCGGCAAAACGCCTTTCTCGCAATTCATTTTCAATTCAAAAATGAGTTGAGGCAAACAATTAAGGGTTATTTTACATAATACGGTAAGTATATCAAAAGTTTGTATGTGAATGGTATCTCAACTATGCGTTTTTGAAGCGTATTTTCGAACGAATTTCCTGTTGCACTCTTTATTTGTGAAATTAGCCGAGTGCGGGGTTCCACGTGGACACAAGTGCCGCGTCGGCGCGTATTCAAGTTCTAGAACGCGCAAACGTATGGATCTCAGTATGAAGGTGAGAAGATGGCGCCGAAATGGCTACCACCAAGCAGAGGCCGCGACGAGCGAACAGTCGCGCCCCGCCCCGCCTGTAACCAACTACGCGCGCTCATTTAACCGCTGCACTGTGCCGTGAGTATGTTCCAGGGCATACAGCATCCTACCAATATGAATCACGCGAGCCTCCCATCCGTGGTTTGAACCAAAGACCCACGAGTTCACAATTCAGAAGTGAATGCGTCGCAATTCAATCTCCCCTGGACAACCCCTGGACAAACTCTGGACAAAGACAAACATCTCAGCAAGCGACCAATGAACCGGGAGCCGATCGCTTGGTCTTGAAAATGATATAGGCATTTATGCCTATCCGAGGTTAATATACCCATTCTAACCTGTCGCGGCACAATATTTCAGCACTAGCAACTGATTCCCCAACTTACCTATTTAACATCATGTGATAAAGGAGGTAAATTTTCCTGTAACTAGACCTTTTTGCGCCGGGTATCATGAAGCGCTCATATCCCGAGTGCAGCCGCGTCCCTAGATCTTTGTGCTGCATGCATCACTCCTACCGGTGCATGGGGCAGTCACACAGCACTGTAAGACGACAGGTAGCATTCATCCTCGCACCGAGAACCAACCCACCCACAGAATCCGTGCGCCTCCTCCCTCGCGCAGCCGCCCCCACACGCTGGTCGTCAACCCACACACCCATTCCGACACTGGGTGCTGTCGGGCTGAGCTGGGAGCGACGACATACACTTTTCACACCTCCCAATGGATGCATGAACGCATGCACCATGGGTGCACATGCACACTACGCTACAAATCACAGCAGAGACTGCCCGTCACTAGGTCTCCCTTGCTCACAGCGTCGAGCCTCGGTACCTTGTCCTGGCCAGCATAACGCCATTTCATTCGGCTGTCGACCAACGAGCAGCCTTCAAATCCCTTCAACCGCGACGGGAACAGGCTCGGAATGGGCCAGTGAGACAGCTCGAGTGCGTATGGATCCGCCACCCGCTGCTGCCCACCGACGCCCTGACCGGCCGGGAGGAGTTCAATGGCGGGAAGGCCCTGCTGATCGTGGAGATGATGATCATTCGCCTGACGGCTGCCTCCTCCCCCCCCCCCCATCTGCGAGCCCGAGCTTCCCGCGCCCGTCCTCCATGTCGTCTCACCGTCAAACGACAAACTTCAAGACACATTTCAGCCATCGAGGACGGACGAAGTCGATACTTTGGCCCATGATCGTCTTGAGGATTCGAGTCGCGCGCTTCCATTCGACCTGCTTGCCAATCAGCCACGCCATCATGCCAGCAAGCTGCACAAAGTGCTCGGTGGCTTGTCCGCAGCGTTCGAAAGATCGGAATTTGGATCGCGAAATGGAGGTGGTGCTTGCAAATCTTAGGTTTCAATTGCTAGTGGGATTATCAGTGGGATGTATATAAGATGGGACACCACCCAAGCGACAAGCGACGCAATTGATGAGAGTACTGCTCTGCTCCTCCCTCCCTTCTGGGGAAGAGCTTCTGGAGAAGAGGAACCTGTTTCGCAATGCCTTCTCCATGTGAACATCTCTATACAAACATCTTCATACGAACACCTCCATACGAACGACATAATCAACAACAGGTGAATTTTGCTGATCATGGAATTTTAGGAGATCAACCGTGCAAGAGAGACGTAGTCACGAGAAGGTATAGTGAAATCAAGTCAAATCGATACAGAGAGGCACAATCCAGGTGACCAGCCCCAAATCTATGCTGCCTATTGTACAGTATCAGCACAAGAGGAACATGGTGTATTACAATCTATATTCTGTTTTTTTAAATATATATTTTTTCAAATATTATATTTTTATTATTATGTTTATCGCTTAATATATATTTTATAAAACCTTTAATAAACTATACACTCTTTAATATTGTATAAATATTACATTTGTTGAAAATCAAGAGTAGACTGTACATGTATTTAGGATGAAGTGGTGAGACTGGGGAGGGTGGGAAGGACGTGCAGCGTGATCTAAATTTACGTTTGTTTCATCTAAAATTATCCGTTGACTTGATTAACATATATGGCTGAAATTTGCGTCTGTATTATAAAGAAAAGTATAATGGCGTTTTCTCCCCCCCCTCCGCCTGAATAATCTGTGTTGTGGGATCGTGGATTTCGCTTCTGACGCCAGCCGCCTGTATACAAATATCAAGTCAAGGAGGTTTTTCTCCCTTCCCCTTTTCTCTCCTCATCTTTCCCCTTTCCCCTCCTTTCCTTTTTCCCCAATTAAATCCGTTCACAAAAACTGCCGCAATTCTCTACCCATCGTCCCAAGCCATTTCGTAAATTGACTGGTTTTGTACACATCCTGTGGCTATTTATCTCTAGTACTTGATCCAACGGTATCACCATGAAGCAGTCAGCCTTGATGGCAATCGATGGCGGCGCATGGGCAGTGGGAACGCCTCCCGACGTGAGTGCATGCTTCCTGAAGGCGACCTATCCGTTTTACGTGGACAACGAACCCAGTAGCCCCGACAAGGACATGAGCCGACTGCGCAAGCTCACGTCGTTGCGCTATCTGCGGCGCAAGGTACGCGGCTGGTTTCACCATGAGCACCGCGATACGATCGTGTGCGAGGACGATGAGGAGTCGCTGGGAAGCAGCAGCAGCAGCAGCAGAAGCAGAAGCAGAAGCAGCAGAAGCAGCAAGCGTAACATCTACGACATCATCCGATGGAATGACCACTCAGGCGTCGACCTGGACAAGTTCGTGCCATCTTTGCCTGTGAAGAACGTCTTCGTGGACGAGCAGATCGAGCAGCAGCAGCCCAGTCGTGAGTGTCGCTGGTGTCTCAACTGTTCCAAGAGCTTCCAGAGGCGGCTGAGCAAGTACGACCATTTCTGCGGCCTCGACTGCCGTACGGCTCATCGCTTTCGCCAGGCCACATGCAGCCAGGCACCGCAGCATCTGTGCTTCTATCCGAGTCCGCAGTCACCTCGCATGCAGGACGAGCAGTAAGGAGTGATCGAGTGTATCATTATGACCACCCACAGCATTATTAGTGAGCGCGGTTGGATCGATAAGGCCACCCTCAACGGTTAGACCATAGGGATGTATATACACACCCTATTCTTTATCATTATGCTACTGTCAATATATTCCCCCCCCCCCAATTGTACAAAACAATATCAAGAATCAATCTTTTATCCCATATCACAAATTCCATCCAAAAATTACCGTTTATATTCAGTAAATTACGAAACCTATAATAATGAATTATATAAATTAATACAGTTATATCTGTAAAAATTAATAATATTCTTCACCCGCCCCCCTTGTTGCTTGTTGTCAGGTCACGACGCCAAGTGTAAATTGCGACCAGATCCGCCGTCATCAGCATTGAGCAAGAGTCTCTCCGCGCTCTTCCTGCCGCTTCCTGACTGCGTAGACCACTTAGTATCCACATAGCCAAGAGTATTCGTCGTCTGCGGCGTCTTCCGTTGCCTCTATCGCCCTAAACTTGTCAAGAACAACGCCGGAAGACAGTCATGGTGGCCGCCAACAAGATCGTCGTGTGCGACAACGGCACCGGGGTGCGTTCCTGCTGGTCCACGAACATGTTTTGGATGAGTGTAGAACGTATCTAAGCGTGATCATGGGCTTTGTGTGGCAATGTGTAGTTCGTGAAGGCCGGGTTCGCGGCCGAGAACTTCCCCAAGTGCATCTTCCCGTCGCTGGTGGGCCGGCCGATCCTGCGCGCGGAGGAGGCGGTGCAGACGGACATCCTGCTCAAGGACATCATGTTCGGCGACGAGGCGGCGGCCGTGCGATCGAACCTGGAGATCTCGTACCCGGTGGAGAACGGCATCGTCAAGAACTGGGACGACATGGAGAAGCTGTGGGACTACACGTTCCACGAGCGGCTGGGCATCGACCCACGCGCGGGCCACCGCATCCTGCTGACAGAGCCGCCGCTCAACCCAAAGCGCAACCGCGAGAAGCTGGTCGAGATGATGTTCGAGAAGTACGGCTTCGAGGGTTGCAACATCACGACTCAGGCTATGCTCACGCTCTATGCGCAGGGCATCGTCACGGGTGTGGTGATCGACACGGGCGACGGTGTCACGCACGTCGTGCCCGTATACGAGGGCTACGTGCCGCAGCACCTTATCTGCCGCCTGGATGTGGCCGGCCGCCACATCACGCAGTACCTCATCAAGCTCATGCTGCTGCGCGGCTACGTGTTCAACCGCACGGCTGACTTCGAGACGGTGCGTCAGATGAAGGAGAAGTGGTGCTACGTGGCCTACGAGCCCGCGGTCGAGCGCAAGCTGGCACTCGAGACCACGGTGCTTGAAGAGACGTACGAGCTGCCGGACGGTCGCGTCGTGCGCCTCGGACGCGAGCGCTTCGAGGCTCCCGAGGCGCTGTTCACCCCGAGCCTGATCGACGTGGAGGGCGCCGGGCTGAGCGACATGGTGTTCGACATGTGCATGAAGGCCGACATCGACCTGCGCACCGAGTTCTTCAAGAACATTGTGCTCTCGGGCGGATCGAGCATGTATCCGGGCCTGCCCAGCCGCCTGGAGAAGGACATCAAGGACCGGTACCTGACGGACGTGCTCAAGGGCGACAAGTCGCGCCTGAGCAAGTTTCGCCTGCGCATCAACGACCCGCCGCGCCGCAAGCACCTCGTCTTCCTCGGCGGCTCGGTGCTCGCCGACGTCATGAAGGACAACGACGACTTCTGGCTGCTCAAGAAGGAGTACGACGAGCAGGGTCTGCGCTGCCTCGACAAGCTTAAGGGCTGAGCACACATGGACGATCGTGGTGCTGCTGCTGCTCCTTGTCCATGCGGGGGGACGGCGTACACCACACGACAGACGACTGCGCGTCCTAGAGTCTCTAGGCTAGAGTCTCTAGGCTAGAGACCTTGATAAGGTGTTGAAATTTGGCGAAAAGCATACAAAAACAAAGAGAATGAAGAGCTGTTGGCGCCTCGCTTGACCCCGTTGAAGCTGCTGCTTGGGGAGCTCAGGTATACACCGCAGTATACGTCGCCGCTGAAATAAGACACTCGCTATGTCTCGACGCGATCCAAGAGCAGCGCAGTTCAACTCTGTCGCCGCATCGTCATATAAAACTTATTATTAACCAATCAGATCCCTCGAATATCGTCATATTCTACATTTTCATCAAATCAAACCGTTTCGAGCGTCGCCTGCATACTCGGAGTATACATATCATGCGTATACCACTATACATCCTTTAGATCAAACACATAACTGTTGTAACCATCAGGGGGAAGACGCTGATCTTCTCGGTGAAGATGCGAGCGCCAGCGGGCGCCAAGTCGCCGCCGCGGGCCGACGCGCCGCCTCCTGCCGCGGCGTCCGCGAGTTTCTCGGGCGCCTCGGCGGCGGCTCCGATGGCGGAGCGGCTGCGCGTGCAGCGCGTGGGGCGCCGCGAGTTCTCGATCGCGACGCTGCGCCGCCTGCGCCGCGCCATCCAGCGCTGCGCGTTCGTGGCCGTCGACACGGAGCTCGGCGGCCTCTCCTGCCTCGACCAGTGCGTATCTGCTCTGCTGTAGGGTCGGGTCTGCTCCGCCGTTGCGTGTGCATTGTGCATATGTGCGTGTAGTGTTGCTGCTGTCGCCCGAAGGATGGAGGCGGTCTCGTGGAGGATCACTGACGGTGGCTGGCTGCCCTACAGGATGCGACCGAGCGTGATGGACGCGGTCGAGACGCGGTACGCGCAGCTGCGGGCGAGTGCGCAGCAGTTCCCCATCGTCGAGTTCGGGCTGAGTGTCTTCACGTGGGACCAACGCGCGCGCGCCTTCCGCGTCGAGACGTTCGCCTTTCCCATCTTCCCGGTCGCGCACGAGCCGACAGACCACCACGCCCAGGCGCAATACACGAGCGAAGCGACGCCTGCTGCTCCTACTGCGTCCGCTGTGCCTGCGCCACTGCAGCAACTGCCCGACCGCCGGTTCCTGCTGCAGGCCAAGTGCCTGCAGTACATCCGCGCGCACGGCTTCGACCTGAACCGCTGGGTGGACGAGGGCATCGGGTATCTGTCCCACCAGGAGCAGCGCGAGCTGAGCCGAGAGCTCTCAAACACCCCGCCGGGAAGCGTTAAGGCTATCGTCGTGGACACGCGCCCGGGCAAGGGCCCAGGCACGCCGTCCATCGTCTCGAACGAGCTCCAGGCCCTCATGGACGCGATCACGCGCAAGATGGCCGACGCCATCGCCTCGTTCCCTACTGCAAGCGACCATGCCGACCAACGCAATCGGCGTGGCTATCACCGTCGCCTAGTCGCTCCAAGCGACGAGAACGGGGTGGAGCAAGCTGCGAGCGGACAGAGCGAGGTAGAGGGTGAGGACGGCCAGCGCGACGGCACCGAGCGCATGGACGAGTCCGAGGACGGAGAGAACGCTGGAGAGGGTGACTACCGCGCCGACATGCGCGAAATCCGCATCATGAAGCGCTTCCTGCAGAACCCGATCCGTCCTTCGTCCGCTTCGCCGCCGGCGAACATGCCGTGCCCGGCGATCGTGACGGAGCCGCTGGCGCCGTTCCGTCGTCACGCGGTGCTTCATCACGTGCAAACACAGTTTCCGACCGTGTTCATGTACGACTGTCCCGCTGACAATGACGAGTCAAGCGACCAAGGTGCGTCGCCACAGGCGAACGCCAATGGCAACTCGACGCCCTGGAGAAGGCGCGTGCGGATTTTAATGCCTACGTCGCCGAAGCAGCAGGTCGCGCTGATGTTCGCTTCGTCCCAGCTCGAGGATACCGCGCAGCGCGAGCGTAATGCCAAGCTTGTGGGCTTCACGGCCGTGCTGGACCTGATCGTGACCTCTCGCAAGCCGATCGTGGGGCACAACATGCTGCTGGACATGCTTCAGTGCTTCGACAAGTTCCACGCGCCGCTGCCCACTCGCTGCGCTGCTTTCCAGGCGCAGTTGTTCGACTGGATCTGCAATGGCAAAGGAATCGACGACAAGAGCCCGATCCCGAACTCGAACGCCAACGCCAGTGCCCACGTCGGCATTGGTGGGCTTTTCGACACCAAGGAAATGGTCGCGGCCGCCATGCAGAGTGTCGATGCGTGTGCCGCGCTGGTGCAACCGCACTCGGCGCTCGAGCACTGCTTCTCGGTCTTCTCGGACACTCCGTTCGTCGGCCCACGCGTTATCATCGACGCGGACGATGCACCGTCGAACAGCAGGTCTCGCCATCACTACAACCACCATCACAGCCGAGCGCAACACCGCGACGACAGCCATGAGCGCTCGCAGTCGCCGCCGTCTCCGCCGCCGTTATCTCCGCCGCTGAACTCGTCGTCTTCGCCGCGGCTGATGGCCCACCAGGCCGGCTACGACGCCTTCATGACGGGCTTCGTCTTCCTCCGCGTCTGCGCGACGCTTGGCGTGCCTAACGCGGCGGTGGCCGCGCTCGGAGATGCTGCGGCGTTCGCGAAGCTCTCGCCGGGGTCTCGTTCGACGCTCGAGAGCTTCCGCAACGCGTTCCACCTGAGCCACCTGCTGCCGGCGACGCGGCTGACGCTGCCGGGCCCGTTCCCTCGCAATGTTAAGACTCCGTCGCGCTCGCATTTCCTGCGCGTCCGGCTGACGCGCACGTACGCGCCGTCGCCGCAGTCGTCAGTGCCTGGATCGTCGCTCAAGAGCTTCCACATCAAGCAGTGTCTGTCGTGGGCGCTGGACGTGCCCGCGAACCGCCTGGCCGTGCACTGGGAGGGCTCCAAGTGCGTGTACGTGGCGCTGCCGTCCCGAGAGGACGCCGAGGCGCTGCTCAAGATGCGCGAGGAGACGCAGGAGGCGCGGGGCAGCGCCAAGGACCCTATGCCGTCGATCGGCTGCGTCGACTTCGAGCGCTGCGGCGGCGGCACGAGCAGCGAGGAGGACGTGGTCGAGGAAGATGCCGAGACGGATGGCTTCAACTGGGACAAGCAGCCCTGGCGCCCGGACGACGCGTCCAGCGACGAGGACGAGTGGGTCACCCGCAAGCTCCAGCCGGGTGACATGCCGAGCCCCAGCAGCCTCTGGGCGTAGCGGAGAGAGAGGAACGAGACCGATGCTCACAACCGTCGGCTGGGAACATGTTGAAGAGCTTGTCAATCAACAAATGCAGCAATTTGACGGGAAAAATTGTTGAGAATTTTGACTCCTCTTGACGTGAAAATTAGCAACTGCAAACGCAAAAATCACGTTAACGACGACACTTTGGTTGGGGGAAACGTGAAATTGTTGGATTGGAGTCCTGGTCCCATGCAATACCATGCAGGGGCCACAACGATAGATAAGCTAACTATAGAGAATGGAGGGCCTGCCACCCTCCACACGCGCCACCACATACAGCAGTCTATAGAGAGAGCGCCGCGGCCGACGCAGCGTTCAGCTGGCACGACACCTCCAGGAACATGACGTCGTCGCCCGAGGACGTCGCGGCCGAGGCCTTGGCGGCCGCATTCAGAGCCTGGTCCGCGCCGTCCGCGAACGCGCTCAGCGGGTATAGGAACGTGACGGCCTGCGCGTCGCTCTTCGCCAGCAGCGACTGCGCGTCCTCGCCAACGCGCACGTCGAACAGCGCGCCTGACTCCATGCCCTTGCGGATGCTGCTCATGTCGGCCACCGAGCGCTTCGTGACGGCGTTCTTCTCGTCCTTGACCGTCAGCAGCACCTGGTTCTTCTCGTGCCAAAGGCTCGTCAGCTTCTCGTACAGACGCGACGTCATCGACTTGCTCTTCGACGACGTCGACGACTTCGACTCGGCAACGATGTCGTCCACATCCTCCACGTCCGAGTGGCCGAAGTCGTCGAACCAGCTGTGCGCCGGGTCCATGGCGGTAGTGGCCCCCGCAAGCGGGTCATCCACCGGGTACACGAACTCATCGATGGGGTCAAAGCCCGTCAGCTCCTCGTGCTTGGGCGAGTGGCACAAGTCCGACGAGTCCGTCACGTCCGATGCGGCCGAGGGCGAGTCGGGCTTGGCTGGAGCGGCTTCCTTCTCCTTGTCCTCCTCCTCGTCCTTCTTCTTGCCGTCGGCGCTGACCGCCACCGCCGCACCAGCAACAGCAGTCGCAGCCGTCGTCGTCCACGAGTTGATGTCCTGAAACTCCTCCCACGACGTCTTCTCGAGGCACGCGACAATGCGCGAGGCAATGCTCATTTGCGACAGCTCCTTGGGTGGGTGTGCGCCAAACATCGACGAGAAGGCACTGCCGTTTGTGATCGTCGGGACCGCCGGGGTGTTGCCGCAGAACGTCATCGAGAACATGACGGCCATCATCATCGCAAGGTTCTTCTTAGCCGCGTGCATCTCGTGGTGCGTGCTCGTCGTGGACGGAACAGTAGGCGACGGCGCAACGTATCCACCAAACGGGTAGTCGTCCAGCCCGCTCAGCAAGTCCTCGGCCGCAACCTCAGCAATGTCATCCAGGCCGTCCAGGCAGTCAGCCCAGTTCTCCGAGAGAGAGCTCGTCAGGTCAATCGTATTGATGCCCTCCATGGCCACGTCCAGAGCCTCGCCAAACACGGGCTCCTGCTTGATCACCACGTCCTCGTTCTCCACGATGCTCACGGGCTTGACCTCCACGACGGCAGGCATTGTAGTCGCAGCAGCAGCAACAGCCGGAGCCGTCGCGTCCATCGCGCTCAGCTTCTGCTTGAGCTGCGTGCTCTCGACCGCCATGGCGTTCAGCTTCTCCTGAAGCAGCTTGAGCTCGCGCTCCTTCTCCTGAAGCTGGTCCTCCAGCTGCCCGACGTACGCCTTCTTGCGCTCACGATGCAGCTGCGCCGACATGCGGTTGCGGATCAGGCGGCGCTTCTTCTTGGCCTCCTTCGAGTCAGGGTCCAGGTGCTCGAGCTGCGCCTCCATCGCGCGCAGGCGCTCCTCTCCCGAAGGGTCCAGCTCCGCAGTAAGGGAGCTCAGCATGCTCATCGACATAGGGGAGGCTTTCTTGGGCGCGGCAGCCGCACCGGCCGAAGGAGCCGCCGTCGAAGGCGACACAACCACAGACGTCGTCTTACCCGTCTTCATCTTCTTGAGCTTGTCATTGCCTTCCTCTTCGTCCATTGAAACATCCCCCGCCGAATCGGCATCGGACGAGCCAGTGTGGTCAGCGGGCGTCATCAGCGCCGGCGTGGTCGTCGACATAGTTTTGCGCTTGTCGCGACGCGCGTTAACGACATCGCGACGCGCAGCGCGCTGGGCCTTGCTGGCATCCGCCGTAGCCGGGGAGGCAGCCGTGTTCGCGGCCGGCGAGGCGTCGACGACCTCCACCTTGACAAGGCGCTGCTTCTCTACGACGGCGGCCTCCGTGGTCGCGTCCACGGCCACGGGCGGCAGCCGGATCTGATCCACGGGCTGCACCTCCGTCTTGACCTTAACCGCGGCCCCCGCGGCCGACTGCGCCGCCGCGGCGTTCTGCCAGATCGTGCGAATGAAGTCCGTCATCTTGTGTCTGTGATGTGTGTGTGTCTCGCTGTGTGTTGTCTTCTCGCTGTCAAATGCTCCGTCAACGCTCACCAGTGTCCTGCGCGCGCGTTGCGTCCAAAGTGTGGGGGAATTGACACCTAAACTGTGCCTGAATTCAACAGAGCAGACAGTCGCGGAAGAAAAGTCCCAAGCGCGGTATATTAGCACCCAGTTCGCACAGGAAAGTCCATCCGCCGCTCAAACCGGCCCGACGACTCCCCGAGAACGCCCAGGAAGCCGCCGACACATCGCCGGCTCGCACACATCGACACACGCACACACACACACACTCAGAGAGAAGGAGAACGCTCACCTAATAGTCGTCTAAATCACTTGTGGGCACTCGGCGCGCGGCTTCTGCTTCGCTTCTTCCTGCCTGCCGCTGTTTTCTGTTGTGAGTTTGCGAGCGATCGACACCTTGTTTTTTGTTTTTGTTTTTTGTTGCCCTTTCCTTTGGGAGGGGGGAGCAGGAGAGCGGGAGGGGCGATGTTCTTGGTCAACCTGGCGCAAATGAAAGAGTATAGCGAGTAAAAAAACCTCGAAGAAAGTAACCCTACCCCGCTTCACCTAGTGCACCCGCCCGTCTCTTCTTGTGAAGCAGACCGCGCATGATTCGGAATATCCATCTAAAGATTAGGGTTCTAGAACGTGGGACAGCATCTGACGAGGTTTTTTTTTTTTTTTCTGTCTTGTGTTTTGAGAGTCCTTTTCTTTCCATACAAATCCAAAGTCACGTGTGTGATTTGTCGGAAACAAAGATCACAAGATCACGCTGGTCAAACTCTAAGCTGAGCGACAGCTGGGCCAGCCCGCGCACGTATGTATGTTTGAGAAGAGAGCGCGCGATCCAAACACCCGAGCCCAGAAGATCTTTCCACATAAAAGAGCAGCCTGCTGGCCTGCCCTCACGGCCAGTGATTTTTGCAAACACCGTTTGACCGTTGCGAAGTATCGGCACGGCACTGGACAATTCGACTTTTCGGCGTCGATTAAATCGTTGGGGGCGGTGCACGGGTGAAAATAAGAACTGGAGTCGAGTTTGTGTACCGTACAGTTCACTATGATATCGTACTGTACCGATTTTTTTTTTTTTTGCTTGGTATAAGAAGCGACAGGGCGACCTCCAACCTGCAACCTGCGGCCTGGTGGTCAGCCAGTTCACCACCTGTTTTTCCTGGTCACAAGAGTTTTCCCTCCCAGATGCAGCCATCAGGAGTGATGGTTGTGGCATTGTGACACATACTGGGGCGCAGTGAATCTTGACCCCCGAGGATTCACTCTTGGTGCTTTCCACTCTCGTCGTCGGGTTGCGAGTCACACGCACGCCTTTCTTGACTTGGTGGCCACTGATTGGCCAGACCTCCACCTAGATGAGCTGGGAGCCAGCAGGTTCAAGCTCCTCAAGTTGCAACTGGCGCGTCCCGAGTGACGGAAAAAGACCTGAGAAAATGTATGGAGGGATCGGCAGAAAAGGCTTCAAACCCCTGCCGGTCTGATAACTTGCGCGCGGTTCTCAGAAATTGACGCGATGCATCGCCGCAGCCTCAATGCCACCAGCACGTCCTGCATGATTCATCATGCTCTGTATGTGCCAGCATGCGAGGTTGCTGCCTTGACGATTTCCCGGTCTGTTGGTGCTGCCCGCTTCCCCATCATGGCGGCAAGCGGGCCGTTGCGCTCGCTTTCCGCGCGCCTTGCACAGATCCGCGTGCGCTTGGGACACTCGAGACGAACAATATGCTGTGGAGTCCATGCGCTCGTCTGGCCGACGCAGCGACCGCCGCCTCCCGAAAATGGTCAGCGTGCGTCGTGATGAGGTTGCGAATCTCACTGGCAGAGGCGCCCGCTTTCAGTCGCTCGCATCGATGCGAGTCGCAGGCAGCGTCTTGTTTTTGGCGTTGCTCGCCGTGTACCGCTCCGATGGGCTCCGCCGCGCAGAGACGAGTGCGGCATGGATTCGGTAGTCAACTCGCGTCAGCGTCGTTGCCGCCAGCTGACGCGCAGAGCGCGGGCGACTCGCGACAAGATTCGCCGCTTTGTGCCGGCTCGGAGTTGGAGTCCGGCGCGCATTTCTCGCGCGCGCCGTGTCGTTTTTTGCGGCGTGTTGGCTAACGTACGGAGGTAGCGCAGTCACATGGGCGGCTCCGATCCCATGCTACTCGTGATGCAAATGACACGGTAGACGATGGGTGGTGGAGAGCTGCGAGCCCGCGGACATAGCCGCTGGGCGTGCTCTCAGCGCGAACGGCGAAGCGTCCGGACGAGAGCGAGCGAGATCGGAACAACGCGAGTTGAAGCGAGCAGGCCGCATCTCTGTCGCTTTCTGCGCCAACAGATTCCGCCACGGGGCTTTGCAATGCAGATCGCGGCAGAACTCGCCCGCTTGTTTTGACGCGCGCGCCGCTGCTGTGGCTCGCTCGTGCACGGATCGGACGCGGCTTCAGTTCCGCTTTTCCAGACACACAGCCGCTCGTCACTCGTGAGCTGCACCATGCCTCTTGCCTCTCTGTCCGACTCCCGATTTGTGCATCAACCGCCCACCTCACCTGGATCATGAGTTATTATTGTGCGGTGCTCCACATCTCGATACAATACTCTGTGGTGTCGTTGCCAGATGCGATTGCACTGCGTTAGAACAATCAACACCAAGCGCCTTCGTATACATATATTACTGCACGCAGCATCGCAATGCCCACAAAAGTCTGCCTGAAGCACTGGTGTCCTGAAGTGGTGTCAGCCACCTGAGTTTCCGTTAGATTCCTCTTTACATGTGGTACACATCATTCACCTCCAAAAGCGTGGAAACCTTATATCAAGTTGAATTTACACAAAATAGTGTGCCACACGCTATTCCTCTCCGTGTGAACCGATTTTTCGGCCTTCCGCTCCCCTCGTTCTTCGAGCCGACTGATCCGGTCGCTCGGGCTGCGACCTCCTCTCCGGCCGCTCCGCCGCCGCTTCCCTCCGCCCCGGGGCGCCGCCGCCCGCCCGCCCTCTTCGCGCGCCCGACTGCGCGGCCGCTGCGCGTCGATTGCGCCCGTTTGCGGTCCTGGAGTCCGCGCGCCCGCACAGTAAAAGATACGTCCAGACGCGTGCAAGTTGGGGTGAAGAACGCTGTCGAATGATGGAGCAGCCAGCCAGCGTCAGCAGCGCGTCGGTCGCCGACCCGGTACGTACATTGGTGTTGTTGTTAGTTGATCGCTCATGGTGTCGCTGTCATGAGTGCTCACTGCGTCGTCGCGGGCTGCGCAGCCGAGTCCGTCGGGGACGGCGGCGGCCACGTCGTCGAACCCGTTCCGCAACGCGCTGCACAAGTTCCAGCAGAAGAAGAAGGATAAAGTGGGGCTCTCGAGCGCCGCGACCACGGGCTTCTTCTCGCGCAGCAACAAGGGCCCGCACAGCAAGAGCCAGCCGCTTCCCGGCTCGGTCAAGCAGGTCTGTGGAGGCCAGCTGCCGCCCGTGTGGGCCACGCCGCCGCCCCCGCCGCCTCGGTGTGATCTATCCCTGCAGTTCCATTTGAATAGGCGCGATGCAACTGGCGCTAACAGCTTGCATGTGACTCTCGCATGTTCACAGCAAGGTGTCGTCGCCTGGTGACGGGCTGTCACGGTCGATCGGCGACCTGGAGGCCGGAGATGATGACGACGAGGACGATGAGGACGACGACGACAGTGACGCGCTGTCCAGATCGCTGGACGACACGTACATTGGCCATGCAGGGAACGATCAAACTCGCGCACCGTCGTCCTCGTCCTCGTCGGCGCAGCACACGCCACAGAAGCACGCCGTGAACCAGTCGAACGTTGGCGCGCACAGTCCGCGGGGCAGCGGCAGCGCATCCACGATTGTGCGGCCTCCCACGTCGTCCAGGAATGCGTCGGGTAACTTGCGGTTCGACCAGTTTGAGCAATTGCTGCAGAAGGACGTGGCGGATCTGGAGGCGCTGCGCAAGCTCAGCTGGGGCGGCATCCCGTCAGAGCATCGGCCAACCGCATGGCGGCTTCTACTGGTAAGCCACTGTTTGAGAACATTGGCCAGGGTGGGTGTGGATGTAGAGTGGAGAATTGACGGCCTCGTGTGGTATGGCAGGGGTACATGCCGCCGAAGCAGGACCGACGCGCGGCCATGCTGGACCGCAAGCGGCAAGAATACCGCGACCTGCTGCAGCAGTATTACTTCATCCCCGACACGGATCGCGGGTCGCGCGAGCAGAGCACGCTACGGCAGATCCTCGTCGACATTCCGCGTACCAACGCAGACGTCAAGCTTTTCCAGAACGAGCGCATCCACCAGGTAAATGGGTCGGTCGGTCCTTGCTTTGATTTAGAAGTGCAGTGAGCGCTAACACTCGGCATGACGCGGGCTCAGTGCATGGAGCGGGTTCTCTACACGTGGGCGATCCGGCACCCGGCAAGCGGCTACGTGCAGGGCATTAACGACCTCATGACGCCGTTCCTAGTGGTGTTCCTCTCGGCCTACGTCGGTACGTATCCATGTTTGCAAGGCGATACGATGGCGGTGTCGGTGCTGACGCTCTCCCTGTATGAATTTAATGCATACGACCAGACAACCCGCAACAATGCGACCTGTCGGCCGTCTCGGACGAGTGGCTGCAGGTCGTGGAGGCGGACACGTACTGGTGTCTGACGAAGTTGTTGGACGGCATCCAGGACCACTACACGTTCGCGCAGCCGGGGCTGCAGCGTATGGTGCAGCGCATGGAGGAGCTCGTGCACCGGTGCGACGCCGATCTATTTAAGCACATTGTGGAGAAGGAGAGCGTGCAGTTTGTGCAGTTTGCGTTCCGGTGGATGAACTGCCTGCTGATGCGCGAGGTGCCGCTGCACGCGATCGTGCGGCTCTGGGACACGTACCTGTGCGAGGACTCGGGCTTCGAGAGCTTCCACGTGTACGTGTGCGCCGCGATCCTCATGACGTTCGGCGAGAAGCTCAAAGCGCTCGAGTTCCAGGACCTCGTCATGTTCCTGCAGAGCCTGCCGACCAAGGACTGGGCCGAGGACGAGATCGACCCGTTGCTCTCGCGAGCCTTCATCCTGCAGACGTACTTTGCCGACTCGCCCAGCCACCTGACGTGACGACAGCGCCGCAGCTTGAGACGTACTACTAGCAGCTTATCGACCGGGAGATACGAACCACAGAAGAATTCTATTGCGGTTGTTCCATTCGTTGAACGAGTATCCTGGCAGCATGCCGTGTTTGACGATCAAAGCTACTGAGGTGTACGCCACTATTGGAGGGCTTAACATCCCGCGGATCAGTCAGAGCCCCTCCTGGAGTGAGTATCCAGGGCTACTGGGTTGTCCCCGGCACTGATATAAATATATCATGACGAACGTGGGCTGCGTTGCCAGTGCCGTAACGAAGACTCCCCTCAAATGTTGTGAGAATACAGCCTAATCAGCTTGCAGAGTTTGTTGGCCGCAACAGCTTTGACTTGCGCTTGATCCTCACAATATCTGACTTGAGGCATCTCGATCAGTGGTCGAGATCATCGCGTGAGTTGCATTCCCTCTCTAAGATATTTTGGAGTACGAAGTGTCAAGCTCTTCGGCCTCTGGCATCTCAAAGTATCCACATCATCTATCACCTGTCTCCTGCTTTCATATACCAGACCCCATGAACTCACACATGAAGGACAGTAAGGTGTTCAACGAGGACAACCAACAGCTCTACATGGGTCGTCCGCGCTCTTCATACGGCCGGAGTCAACGCCCTCGTCGTCTCATTCACCAATTTCCTCCGTCTCTAACAAGCCCAGCAACCACAATCAACACCGGTACGACATGTACACGCCGTCCTTCGCCGCTGCTCTCCTCGCCGCGTCGGCCTTGGCGCTCGCCAGCAACTCCGTCCACGCGTCCGCGAGTGCGAACACGCATCTTCGAATCCACGAATCCAACCAGAAGAGTGCGCCGGCGGTGCTGGAGCAGTGCCTCTGGGCCGACCACAGCGTATCGTGCCAGCAGGGCCAGGAGTGCATCGAGGAGACCAAAGGATTCGGCCGGTGCTTCAAGTCGTCGCCACAGGAGGGGGACAACTGCGGCGGCATGAGCGTGAACGGCGAGTGGAGCCGGCCATGCGCCTCGGGCACGTACTGCCACCGCTACGACGGCGAGTACAGCCAGTGCCAAGCCAACAACAACGGCGGTGGGAACGTCGCGGTCTGGGGGCAATGTGGTGGCAAGGAGTACTATGGCAGCACGACCTGCACAGAGGGCTCGCACTGCGTGTACAGCAACGACTGGTACAGCCAGTGCCTGCCGAACTAGGCCGTCTCGCCTTTGGTCAGCGGACGAAGAATTGACCGTCGACCGCAATTGATCTGACCGCGCACCTCGTCAACTACTCGCCGCCACGATCTACTTTATATCACATCAGAGTATTCCACGCACGATAGCCATTGAAATGCATTTCAACATTTCGTGCTTACAGCAATCGAATTGCTCGGCTTGACCAGTGAAGTGGATGCAGGTGGACATAGCAGGCGAATGCACGTCACACGCTCGGAGAGCGATCACTGCCGACACTTATCCGGTGTGCGCTCAATTTTCTCGGTCGATGGTATTGGCAAGCGCAAGTTCAACTCGGTCAACCTGGCCACAAGAACGAGAAAGAGCTCTCGCTCACGACTGCATTGCTCTCTCCGCTCTGCTGAGTATGGGGCCGCCCACGAGAACGTTCTTTGCGGTGCGGCGTCTATAGCCGGAAGCTGCAGTCCTCCGCATGTTCCGAAGAGATCTTTTTCAACCCAGCGCTGATGGTCTCCTGCATTCGGTGCATTCGCATGCAGCTCCCTCTGATGGTCGCTGTCGGCAATGACGTGGACGCCGGCCGCGTCTCCTACGGATCTGCTTAATGTGGTGACGCGGGCTTCGGAAGAGTGACACGAGTGGGTCACCGTCTCCCAGGATTGGGCGTAAATTCTTGTCGCGCTCACGAAAGGGCGCACATGTTGCGCAAATCGCCACATTGGATCGAAACAGCACTGAATGCGCTATTGCCCAAGTGAATGTCATTATTTCCAGGGAGTATTGCCACCTTTGTCACCATCTTTTCGATTTTTTTAATGACTTTTGGATTTTATAATGAGGATTAGGAGTGAATGTTACCCTTCCCCTATGCAGTAGCAATGAATTGCCAATCAAATGCGCGTTTCACGAGCAGTAAGTTCGCATGGGCGCGTCACACTTGATCAAAGACTGTCCAAAATAATATTCAACGTCAATTTGTTCTTTGTACTCATCTCACTCTAAATATAGATTATAACAAGTTTATGAAATAAATATTAATAAGCAAAAATTATATTGATAATAAATTATTATCCGCATTTAATTAAATATAACAGGTAAAATGATGGCATGGCCCAACCAGACGAAGCTTCTGTGAAAGTTCTTGTTGATCGGCAGTCCCTTCCTTTCGTCGAGCTTCTCGAACGCCGCCAGCGACCCGCTCTTTTGACTTGAAAACTGTATGCCGCATCCCCACCCGCCAAAAGAACGTGTTGTATGGAACCGATACCCCCCCACCACGCGAATTCAGGTGGTGGCGCCCCGCTGCAGTTGAACTGGTTGCGTCTGTTTGGGCGAACACAAAGGCCACGTGCACCCGAAAAAGCGCACGGCCCGCACACGCTGCGGCCCACTTTCTTCTTGTAGTGCTGAGGGGCGGGTGCATTCTTCCTGCTTTACTACAGTGCTACGAATAAGAGAGTGCCTTGCCTTCCTTCCCCCCCCACTTCTTATTTCCTACTCTTTACCGGTAGAGCGGGCGTAATCGCGTGACACACCTCGCCTCGTCTTCTGGTTCTTTCGGCTTCGACTTCTTATTTCGGCTGGCCCACTTACCAATTGGCCATCTTGTGCACAACGCTCGGGGTGCAGACACCGCAGAACGGGAAGACGCTAAACAAGCCTCTTGCCGGATCTTCGGTCTGTTCTCTCGGTAACTTGTGCATTCGTCGGCTGCTGATCCTCATCGCCTCGCTGCTCCCCGCCCCGCCGCTCTCCGCCTCCGGCCGCCCGCATGCCCGCTACGCCCCGCCCCGACTGTCAATCCAGAAGCACGGCGACTCATGAGAAAACAGCAACAACAGCAACAGCAGGAGAAGCAGCAGCCACGGCGCCAAGCGCGCAGATGAGCTTCGCGGCGCGCAAGCAGCTCCAGGACAAGGCGCAGAGCCTACTGCGCGGGCTCGAGCACGTGCAGAGCTGCCGCGCCGGCGACGCGTGCGGCAGCGCGCTCTGCCACTCGACCAAGCGGCTGCTGCGCACCTACGCGACCCACGAGTGCCCGCGCCGCGCGGCGCCCGCCGCCGACTGCCGCGTCTGCCGTCTGTGGCAGTTCCTGCTCGCCGAGAAGACCAAGAAGAGCGCCACCGGCACGGCCACCGCCGTCTCGGAGATGGCGCCGCCCGTGGTGAGGCCGGTCTGCGGACTGTCGGCGCTCGCGAGGCGCCTGTCGACGCGCCCGGCGCCCGCCTTCATCCGCCGCCGCGTGCTTGTGGCCGCCAGGGAAGCCGCCACCTCGCACCGGATTTGACCCGCCGGCCGGGCCGACAACAGCAGCGGACACCCCACCGGCCGCTGCACTTTTGACAATGAAGACAGGCAGAGGATGAGGAAAGAGGAAGAGGGCGCGGCGCCCTGGCGGTCGCCCGCGGGGTGTTGCGATGTAGTTTTAGTTAGTAGTAGTATGAGAGAGAACACACACACACACACACACGAAACAATATATCCAACGTCGGATTGGACGGGGAAGCGCGGGCGCCGGGCCCTCCTCCTCCCCCATTTTGCTCACGCCAAGTCAGTCGTTCGTCATCGCGATCCTCTCCTCTGTGAACTTCTTTAAGCCTTCTAGCCGTGTTCGCACGCTTCATGGGCACGAGGAGACCTAGTACAAGCCGAGCTCGCGGAATCTGTCGACCACAGCACACAACGCATACCACATCGATTAGTCTCCACGCCATCGCTTGTCAAGACTTGAGGAGACCAACGCACTTCTTCTGCTGGGCGGCCGAGAGCTTGGCGAGCGCCTGCGAGAAGGCCGGGTCGTCGTGGAAGAAGAGCAGCGCGCGCTGAAACTCGCGCACGTCGATCTTCTTGGCGCCGCACACGCGCGCCGTGAGCTCGCCCGAGCGCGCAATGTAATGCTTGGATAGCTCGCGGTGGAAGGCGTCAGCCGCGAGCGGCGGGCTCCGCGCGCGCAGCTCCGTCACC
Organism: Phytopythium sindhum; assembly: GCA_023334395.1. Taxonomy (NCBI): domain Eukaryota; phylum Oomycota; class Peronosporomycetes; order Pythiales; family Pythiaceae; genus Phytopythium; species Phytopythium sindhum. Next base: position 26,794 of record JAASGW010000162.1, read on the forward strand.
AGCGCCTCCATCTCGCGCGTCAGCGCCGGGATCAGCTCCTGCATGACGCCCACGACCACGTCCACCTCCAGCTGCGGCTTCTCGTCGGGCACCATCTACCATATCACAGCAGCAACGTCAGCGCTTACTTGGGGTAGAAGTCTATCACACACGCTGAATGAATGAACGCACCCGGGCCGACTCAGTCGGGATGAGCGGCTCGCGCGAGCCCGTGCACAGCCAGCGCATGCGGCCGAGCTTGCGCACGTACTCGGCGATGGCCTCGGCCTCCTGGACGGACACAACGCCCGCGGGCCCCGTGCCGCGCAGCTCGCCGCGCGCGAGCTTCTCGAGCGCCTCCTGCACCTGCTGCTTGCTCACGTAGTTGTTGCGAAACACGGCGTCCTGCACCTTCTCGAGCGTCGACTCGAACTGGATGCTCATGTCCAGCGCGCGCTGCTCCGCCGATAGCTTAACCTTGTCGCCGCCGTCCTTGTCCTGCTGCTTCTCCTGCTCCAGCTTGCGCTCCAGGTCCTCGAGCATGCGGCCCGCCAGCACCGCCATGTTCTTGTCGATCTCGTCGTACAGCCGCAGCAGCGCCGTCACGTTCTGGATCGGGTTCACCTTGTACCCGCTGTGCTCCTCGTCATCTGCGCTAGCAGGCGCGTCCTCGCACTGCGCGGCCGTCGACAGGAAGCGGCACACGGCCCCAACCGCGAGCGCCGACGCCACCACCGACCCAGTGACCGACCAGCCCGCGCGCTGGTAATACTGACGCTCTTGCGACCGCGACGCCACTGCCACGCCCCGCACGTTGTTTCCAGCCAAAGAAGCGCCCATTCCAGGCGCCAGACGCGCCGCCGCAGCGCGCAGCGCCGCTCTCCGCACCGCCAGCCTCGCCGCCATCTTCACCAGGTTTGGGTGGCCAAAGTGTGCTGATGATAGGTGTGTGACTGCCAGCATCATACTCGAGTCATATGTATTCATACAAATCGTTGTGCGGTAGTCAAGTAGTAGTTCTGTAGTAGTATAACGTATTACGTATGAGTATGAATAGTACTGATAATATGTATAGTATACGCTGGGTCCACGGGTATCCGGACGTGTCACGAGCTCCACGGGTTTCGGCGGCGCGCATTCTTCCCAGACTCGCAGCAGGCTAAAGCCATCGTATCGCTCCCCCTCCGCTCCCTCTCCGCGCGAAAATGACGACGACGACGCCGCAGAAGCTGCTTCTGGGCTCCGAGGCCGTGTGTGAGGTCAAGCTGCACCCGCTGGTGGTGTTCCAGATCCTGGACCGCGCGCAGCGCCGCGCCGAGGACCAGGCGCGTGTGATCGGCTCACTGCTCGGGCGCGTTGAGAACGGCGTGTGCGAGATCACCAACTCGTTCGCCGTGCCGCACCTCGAGAGCGCCGACGAGGTGGCCGTGGGCAAGGACTTCCACACGCAGATGTACGAGCTGCACCAGCGCGTGAACGAGAACGAGATGCTCGTGGGCTGGTACGCCACCACGAGCGGCAGCAGCGCTGCACTCGTGGACGAGCATGCCAGCCTCATCCACCAGTTCTACAGCTCGGTCTGCGAGCAGCCCGTGCACCTCGTGGTGGACGCGCGCCTCGCGCAGGACACGCTGCAGGTTGCCGCCTTCGTCAGCTCGCCGCTCGAAGCCGTCGACGCCGACGTGGCGCCTGCCAACCAGTTCAAGCAGATCCCGGTCGCCCAGAAGATCTCGGAGCCCGCCGCCATCGCTCGTACGTCTCGTCATACCCTTCGTATTGACCATGCCAGTGCTCAGAATCACGTCTCTTTATGCTTCCACAACAGTGAACGCGATGATCCCGGCGGAGGAGGAGGACGCCGACAAGGCGACGGCGCTGCCGAACGAGCTCGCGGCCCTGGAGGACTCGATCGAGCGGCTGTATGAGTGCCTGGAGCGCGCGAGCGCCCACTCGAGCGCCGTCGTGGCGGGCAAGGCGCCCGCGGACGCCAAGCTCGGCCGCGAGATGGCGGACGCGCTCGCGTCCATCCCCATGATCCGCGCGGAGCAGTTCGACCAGCTCTTCAGTGGCGGCCTGCAGGACCTGCTCATGGTCTCGTACCTCTCGGGCCTCACGCAGGCGCAGCTGTCGATGGCCGAGAAGCTCATCAACACCTAGGTTGTGTTGTAGACTGGCGGGCTGGCTGGCTAGACGTAGGTGACGTGGAAGAGCAGGCACTCCTCGTTCTCGTCCGTGGGCTTGTCATTAATAAACAGGTACATGGCTTCTTCCTCCGCGCCGCTCGTTAGCTGTTGGTTACTGCCCTTTACATCGACGCAAGGGAAGAACGCAAGCCGCAGGAACACGCGCCCGTGCGCCGGCACGTGCAGCTCGCTCTCACGCGGTGCCATGCGTATCCTGGAGCTCGAGCGCAGCACGACGACCTGCGGCACGTCCCACGGGTTGGCGTACGCGATCTTCTTCTGCGCGCCGACACCTGCGGGCACCTGCAGGACGAACGTCTTCGTCACACGTGGCGGCGCCAGCGTGATGCGCACGCTCCACGCGCCCACGAGCTCTCGCCGCTCCACGTCTACCAGGTTCACGAGCATCACGTCCGTTGATGTTGATGCTACCGTGTTTGAAGCAGGAGATGGGATGATACCATTGCCTACCGAGAAGTAGGCCATTTCAATACGGTTGAACGCGCGCGGAGCGAGCTGGAACACGCGCGACGGACGGAATTGCACGCTCTCGATATCCTTGGCCCGCGTGAAGCACTGCACGAGTCGGCGGCTGCCGCCAGCGCTTGAACCTGCCCCCTCGTCGTCGGGCGTACGGATGACGAGCTCACTCGTGACGCGCTGGCCAGCAACAGCGTGCGCGTCGACGCGCAGTCGCGACTGTACGCGCACTTGCCACGTCTCAAGCACCTTTGCGAGGTACTTGTCGCCGTACAGGACGACGTAGAACTGCTCGAGTGACGGGTACTCGCCCACGCGGCACTTGAAGCACACGACGCTGTCTTCCACGCCGTCGACGTCCACGCCACCGCTCGGATCGCGGACGGTCTCGACGGCAACGCGTGGGTCCATGCACACGAGGAAGGCGCCGCGAGGACAGCGCAGCTTCCAACGCCAGATGGAGCCTGCCGGGTGTGAAAAGCGCAGCACGCGATGGCAAACAAAGGGCCGCGGCTTGAGCGTGACTTTGAAGAGCACCACCGTATGGCCGTGCGAGCAGCTCTTGAGTATCACGGACACGGGTACCGCGCCGTGATCGTCGTCCTCCCTCTGCTGGTTAATGAACCGGTTGTGCGCACGGCTGGTGGGCGCAGAAGTGAGCGCATCGAGCCAGCGAAGCCGCAAGGGGACCCGCAGTGCGTCGTGGGCGTCCATGACGAACTCATTCTGCCCGTCAATCATCTCGCTCTCCACTGGATCTCCATCCTTATGACTGTTTGTGCTGGGAGGAAAGGCGAGGGGGAGATGCCGCCTGTAGAAGCTCCACTCCGTGCTGCTTCGCACGACATCCATGTCAATGAGTCGTGCTCGCTCGGCATCAGCTGGCAGAAGCAACTCGATGCGGAAGCGCTCGCTGTGGTTGTAGGGGTTCCGGAACGGCAGTTCGAGAAAGAGCAGCTCAGCGAAGGTCGGGAAGAGCGACAGCGACGTGGTCACCTGTTCGCGCAGCAGCGAGTACACGAGGCCCTTCTTTTGGCCGTCGCGGTAGTACGAGAGCACCCGAAGCAGCTGCTTTTTGTCTTCATCGAACCTCCGCAAGCTAGCGTCGTCTGCTTGGTTCACATCCCGCTTGTTGCTGACCGCGGCACGCACGAGTTGCTTCTGCGCCCGTGAGTCTTCTTTCGACTTAGTGTGGCGGCGATAGCGCGAAAGCCTCTCCAGCTGGCGAGCGTACAGGTGATCGTTCATGCGTGTGGCGCACCCACTGTACCTTCCGTGACTGCTGTTGTTGTTCTCGTCATCGGAGTGGTCAGGCTGCAAGTTGAAGCCAAGCTCCATGAGCACCTGAAGGAACTCCACACGCAGCAGCTCCGTTCGTTGGCGTTTGCTCGACTTGTTCGGCGCTTTGAAAGATGTCGAGTAGTCGTCGTCCAGGAACTTGCTCAGTAGTCGCAAGGGCAATACGCCACGAGAGTAGGCGTCCACCGCAGCTCGTCGCAGCTTGAGCTCCACGGCACGCACCTCTGGGTCCGGGTTGAACGAGTACGCACAGTCCTCGATTGATACCGGTGAAGCTTCGTTCGTGCCCTGTTCATCATCAACACTCTGTGCGCTCGGTGGATTCCTGTTGCTCGATGTCTTGGAGGCGCTGGAGGTGGCAGGCGTTCTCTCGGCTGTGACAGTGGCACCACGCGCCACGACAGAGTTCTCTTTATCACGGGAGACAGAGTTGGCAGCACTACTGGCGGCACCTTCACTTGATGAGGGCTGTTCACTCGGTAGTTTGGCTGCTGAGGCGTTGGACATTCTGCGCTGAATCCCAGACGGGGCCTTCGAAGCCGAGCTCGATATAGAAGACCGGCGACGAGCAGCAGCAGCCGACGCTGCCGACGTAATTGTCGCTCTCTGGATCTTCGGTTGCGGAGCTGACGCTGCAACTTCTCCCGACTGGACAGCTGAATTGCCGACACTATCCTTCGGGACGGCTGTTCCGGCGCTACTTGCTGGCACTTGCGCGTCAGATGAGGCGGGAGGATCACTTGCATTGATGAACGCCACGAGGTCCTGCACGCGGATCTCCCCGCGCTGGTCGCGATCGAGTGCTCGCGTGGTCTCAGCGACGTGTTCGTCGCTTAGTGCGCGAAATTCGTCGCCCAGTTCGCGTAGACCTTGCGCAAACTCTGCATGCGTGAGCTGTCCATTGTGGTCCTTGTCGAAGTGGTCGAATGACTTTTGCACGTCCACTCCGCTCTTCTGTGCTGTCACAAGCAGAGCACGCAGGCTTGCTATACTCGATGTGACCTCAGCTGACACCGCTGCTGTCAACGTTGCTGTATCAGACGGCGGAGATTCTACAGCCTGCGCATCGTTCTTGCTGGTATCTCCGCTTGTCGTCGCCGATTGACCGGCCGCTTTTGCATTGTTAGCGACAGCGGCTCGTGCAGAAGCAAATGACGGTCGACGCGTAGGCTTAGCACGTGCAGCGGGTTTACCTCCTCCCGCAGCATCCTCTCGCTCCTGAGGCGGTTGTTCTCTGCTTTGACGTGTCTCCGCAGCCTTTGCGTCGTCTGCGGCTTCTTGAATCGAGTCGGGTTCCGTCTGTGCCCGTCGCGTTGCCGCAAGGCTGGGCCGCGCACCTAATCGCGGTTTCCCGCGTGCTGCACCAGCGAACGAGCTCGCTCGAGTCATCGGCGGCTTGCTCTTGGTTGTCTTTGTGGTAGGATCAGCTCCTGCAATTTCCTTAGCTTTGTCGACGCCATCCTTTTCGAGGATTTCACTCTCATTTGCCTCGCCCTCTGCAGCGTCTTTCAGCTTGTCAGAGAGCGAACTATTGTCAAAAGTACTAACAGCAGAATTAGCTGGAGGGTCTTCGGCATCATTGCTATGATCTGCCCCTGGCACCAGCGGCTCACTCTGCTGCTCGCCACCTTTTGCGTCTATCAATGGTCGAGCCTCGTTCTGTTCACCTGGCGCTGCTGTCGCAGTTGGGGCACCATTCGCCTCTGTCGTACTTTGGGGATCGTCGCTTGGTGTCGTAATTGGTGCTGCAGGTTTACTCACGGCTTGTTTACGCTGGCCATCGCTTGGCCCTTCGGCGCTTGGATTCCCTCGCTCGGTAGACTCCTTCGGCTCCTTATCGCCCTTGCTTGACAAGAACGCACGGAATTCCGCCAAGGAGATGGATCCGCTCGCGTTTGTGTCGAGCACGGCGATGACAGCACCGCGGATTTCCTCCTCCGGTACGGTCTCAAAGCTCGCGAGTTGCCGCAGTGACGTGACGAATTCTTCGGAGGTGATGTTGTCGTCGCCGTCCGAGTCAAAGTGTGCAAAACTCGCGTGCACGTCGACTCCACCAGCCTGCGCAGCAAGCAGTAGCGATCGCAACCGCTCGACGGTGTTCGCCGTTGATGATGCTGTTCGGTCGGTAGTGGCAGTGTGTGTGGCGCTCACATCAGATGGGTCGCATTCTTGACGCAGGGTTGCCTCCTTCTTCGGGGCTGGCAATGAAGCCGTTGAGGTGTACGAGGGCGCTCCCGACGAGCCGGTCGTGAAAAGTTGCTTGAACTCAGCTAAATCAACTTCACCACTGCCGTCGCGATCCAGCTGCTTCGTCACTTCTTCGAGCAGCGCATCCTGATCGCTTGTCGCCAGTCCCAGCTCGATCATCGCCGCTACAAACTCCTTCGAAGAGATCTTGCCGTCTTGGTTTTTATCGAAGTGGCTGAAGCAACTTTCCATCGAAACACCCTTCTCTACAGCGGTGCCTACCAGTTTCTGAAGCTTAACGATCGCTTCTTCACGTTTAGAGACCCCGTTTTCGGCTTTTCCGTCGGCAGCCGGCTTATCCGCGCCTTGAAAGAACGCAGAGAACTCGCGAAAAGAGATTTTGCCGCTTGAATCGGCGTCTAGATCACCCAGCATGCTGTCGAGCTCCGCTTCGTTCATGCCGTTGAAGATTCCGAGTGCCAACAACCCACATCGCAGCTCCTCACGAGTGACTTCGCCGCTGCCATCGGCGTCAAAGTGGACAAAACTGCTCTTGAGGTCGACGCCTTGCTCTTTGGCGCTGGCGAGGAGCTTCTTCAGACGTTCAACAGCAGGTTCAACTGGTGCATCGGTCTTGGACGGCGTCGACCCTGCCCCACTTGAACTGCCCGGCGGTGCCACCGTCTTCAGCAACGCAAGCAACTCCGTTAGATTGACCGCTCCGCTGTCGTCAATCAGACTGAAGTATTTCATCAGGCCGTGGATGGCGATCATTTGTTTCGGAATGAGCTTCAACTGACCGCGGCAGAGAGACTTCCACTGCTGCTCTTTCAATGTGCCGCTGCTTGTGCCACTGGCAGTGACGCGGAGGGCATCGACGTGGGGCATAAAGAGCGCGAGCAGTGCGTGCTGGTTGCGCACAATCTCTTCGCCGAAGCTTTGGAACTCCTGAAACGAGATCTTCCCGTCGCCATTGTGATCAAAGCGCGTTGCGATTTGCTGCGCGTCTTCGGCCTCTAGGTCCTGGCCTTGGAAGAGCTGCTGGAAGCATCGCTGGAACTCCGTCAGGGAGATCTCACCGTCCGCATTCGCGTCAAAATGCTGGAAAATGTCGTTTGTCTTCATGCCGCTCGCACACGCGCGCAGGATAAGCTTGATCAGCTTCTTCTCGGTTCTATTGAGTTTTGCGCGACGGAGTTCCTCTTCTTTCTTCCGCAAGTTGTCGCGCGACACGCCGCAGAAAGTGAGGAACTCCTTGTAGTCGATTTTGTCGTCGCCGTTCGCGTTTACGCTCTTCATAATCGCGAGTGCGGCCTCCCGCTCTAACGACTTCAAAACGTTCTCGCTGTTGTTCCCGCCACCTTCAGACGCTGTCACGTCCGACTGCAAGAGCTGGTTCATCGCCTCCATGAATTCCTCCAGCGACAAGGATCCATTGTTGTCCTTGTCGAAGTGCACGAACGCTTCGTCCATATTTACTCCCCGTAATTCCAGATGTTTGACGACCTCTTGAACGCGAGCTACGATATCCTTGGTAGTATCTGCGATGACTTCAGCGCGGTTCTGCTCGATCGAAATGCCCAGCGACTGGATAAACTCTTGGTAGGAGATCTGTCCGTCGTGGTCAGCGTCAAACTCGGCGAGCAAGCTCTGGAAGCCTTCGTGGTCCTTCTCGACGGGGATGCCCAACTTCTTCAGCGCTGTCTCGAACTCAACTAGCGAGAGCTTTCCGTCACCCGAAGAGTCCAATTGAACAAACACATTATGGACGCGCACACCTTTCTCAGTTGCTCGTGCAATGATGCGCTTGATACGCTCGCGCCACACGTCTGCATGCTCTTGGCTGGTCTGGTTGCGCGTGAGGAAGGCACCAAACTCGGCGTAGTCGACCTTTCCGTCCTTGTTGGAGTCCATGCTAGCAGCCAAAGCGATCAAGTCTTCGTCTGACGCATCCGCAAACGCATCACCCAGAGATCGCAGCGCGCTCACAAACTCAGCATGCGACAGGAAACCATCCTTGTCAGCATCAAAAAGCTGAAATGCGTCTTCCAGAGCGACTTTGTTCTTGGACGCGACTCGCATGATGCGCTGGAGACGGTTCGCATTGGCACTTTCGCGCTTTTTCGCGTCTGCATCGCTTGATGCCGTTATAGGTCGCGGAGTCTTTTCTGGTTTCAGTGCGGGTATCAATGATGTTGCTACATTAGCTCCGGGATCTGACGGAGCTGGTGCTGGTGTCGGTTTCGGGTGTAAGGAAAACAAGGCTACCAAGCCAGTCCTTCCTTCGCGGTCGCACAGGATTCTTGACGAAGACTGCCCGCTCGACTTGCGTGACCGAAACAGATCGCACAAAATCGAGATCTCTTTCGCAGATAGCGTTATCGCATCGCTGACACCACGAACCCGCTGACGCCGTTTGTTCTGATCTTCATCTTCGGCCGTGGCGCTCAATTTCCGGTAGAAGCCCTCTTGAGAAAGGAGGCGATACAGCTCCGGATTGGACTCCACGAGCGGGCGAGCCCTCACGCGATGCTTCTTTTGCGCCGACGGAGTGCTCACGCTAGCGTCCTCCAACGCGCCGACTCTCGACTGTTGACTAGCGTTGGGGTTTACCATATCGAGGCGGTTCTCGCCCTTCAAGCCATAGTTGCTCATGAGAAGCTGGATCCTCGCGACGACTAACTTGCCTCGGCAATCGACCCCGTCATCGACATCAAGCAAGCGCGAAGCAGCCACGTTGTCGTCGTTCGCTCCTGACTCCACCATCTGGTCTCCCGCGTCAATCGGTTCGAGGATATCCATCTCCGCCTGGAACTTCTTGATCCCAGCACCTTGACGCAGTAACTCGTGAAGTGGGATAGCGAAGGTCCCCAGCAGGAACAGACTGTCAGCGTCCCAGACGTCGACGTACAGACTCTTAGTCAGCAAGTACTCGGCAAATTGTCGCGTCTCCAAAGGATTCAGCGATGCTGACGTGTCGACTTCGAACTGGATCGCCAACGAAGGCTTGTCCGCAGGCTTCTCTCGCATGAGCAAGAACGTCCTAGTCTCACCGCCCGAGCCATTATCGAAGGCATCGCTGAGCCGAAGTGGCTCGGTCCGCGTAGGAGCGAAGTTGTAGAACTGGAACGTAAAGTAGACACGCGTTGCGGCAAATGCTGGCGTAGTGTCGTCACTCTCAGTGCGGATCAGCGTGCGGAGCGCCGCGAAGTGGAACCGAATCTCGTTCGCTTTGTAGATGTCCTTCAGCTCCTGCTCGACGCTCTTGGATGGCACTGACTTGGGCTTCTTTGCTAGACCACGCCCAATGGCGACTTCTTGGTTGCTAGGAGACGATGACGCATCACAGCCATCGATGCCATCCATATAGCCGTACCGAGCCAAAAGAGTCTTCGAGGCGCGACTCAACTCCGAGCTTCGGCTGTAGGTTGGTAGCGACGAAACAGGTTCCAGGACCACCTGCTTCTTCGGTGACGGTTTGCTTTCTGTGCTCGGTTTTGCAGTTGGCGATGGCAAGACGAGCGGCGTTACGCTTGGAAGCTGCGTCTCCGACGGGGAATCGGCGAGAGTATCCAGCACTTGGGCGAGGAGTGAATTGTTGTTCGCCTTGTCGAGCAACTTCTTCGCCCATCGCTCCGCTGCGCGGCCCTCCGTCTGCTTACCTTCAGTGTCACTCAGTTGGTTGTTCGGTGCCTTCGTCGGATCCGCTGATTTTGGCGATGCTGGTCCTTTGCTGCTCTCCGCTGCTTCACCAACGGCTGTGTCGGTCGCTGCCGCTCCTTTATACTCCCCTGGCTCGATCTTGATATCGCAATATGATATCGACGCATCATTCAGCGCTGCTCCCGCTTGAATGAGCTGTGGGGTATGGCTGGGTGGCGTATACAGCGTGTTGTCGGAGTAAGGTCGGCAGGGCACACCGGAGAGCAAGTCGACGTGTAGTATGCGCTGGCCACGTGCATCTTCAGTTGGTTTCCTCCCATCACCACTCATCACCATCGGCTGTGCAGACAGCGCCGTTGCGTGGTGGTGTTTGTCGTATAGGTAGAGTCTCTTGCCGTCGCTGGGAACGATCGCGCGGCTTCCGATAGTCACCAGGACTACATCTTCCTCCGGGGGCAGCGGCCGCTTGGCGTCAATTGCTGCTTGCTTTAGTTTGGCTGGCCACTCCAATCGGAAGTGAACTGTGAACTGCAACACGAGTACAATTGCGAGATACGGATGGAAGACGAAGCCCTTCAGTCGCGTGTGGTTGCTAACACATTTCAGCATGTCGTCACCCTCCTGGTCCACCTTCAGCGGGACTGTGTGCTGTCGTGTTCGGAAGCACCTCCCGTTGTGCAGCGCGACCTTCAACACGCGCGCGGAGATTTCGCCATCGATACTCGTCGCGCCATCGTGGATTGCTTTCCTGCTGATCTTCAGACGGGCAATCAAGTCGCTCTCCACCTTTTGCCGCAAGTGGATCGCGACGCGCGAGGCAATCACTGAAAGCTCGAATGACTCCTCGATAGATATCGATTTCGGGACCAGCGATGCCAGTTTGACGAAGGTTGCGAGCGTTTCCTCGTACGTCGCAGCTTGCTCTTCCCACAGCAACATCTTCGGGTTCCGCCCCACGTCAATGTTCGCCAAATTGCCGTTCTTCAATCCCGGAATGGTGTCCAGCGCACCTACGAGCTCGTTTCGGCGAAGGAACATGGAGATCGAGAGGATTGGCTCGTAATGGACCAGCTGGTAGAACAGCTTGCAGCTCTCGATGATCTCCTGGGAGTTCCACTCGCTTGGCGCGAGTTCCCACAGCAATCGCGGGCTCCCGAGGAACACGTTGACAGACTGGCCGCTCGCTTCCATCGAAAACGCCGATGGTGGCGCTCCGGCTGATCCCTTCTCTGACCGAGCAAACAGCGGGACGATCGTCCAACCGCACCCTGTCACCTTGACCGTCGCCTTGGAGTCCGGGTCCTTCTGATACGCGACCAACTCGACAATCCCGACGCAATTGGCGTCGACAACGTCCGAGATGAAATACGCTCGGAAGTTCAGCAAAGCGTTCTCGACCACGTAGCTCACCGAGCTGTTCTTCGTCGTCTGCCGCTGCTTGATCTGAGCTGGGTCAACTGGAAGTTCGGGACTGACCCATGTGTTACCGAAGAAGCGCTTGGTTGGCGCGTGAAACATGCTGACGTGTGCGCCGAGGGTCAGGATGAGGTCGTCACCTCCGTCGCTGTCGTCGTCATCGCCGCCGTGCTGCAACTGGTTGGCGACGCAGTGGAGGGAAAGGATCGTCTCGGGTAGTACCCAGTTGAGCATTGACATGATGTGAAGCGAGTATCCCCTGGCTTTCTCGATGCGCTGGACACCGTCCGGGAGAGGCAATGCCACGAGGCCTGATCGGAACGCCTCGAACTGCTTCTCACGCGCAGACCATTGCGATCCTGATGATCCAGTCGGATTCTTCAACGGCACCAGTGCCTGCGACTTGTCGGCGCCCGGGCTGTTTGCATGTCGATCACCGCGACGATCACGCCGAGGATCTACGCGTGCTTGCGAGTGCGTGGAGTCATCTGACGAGCTCTCCGACTCCGAGTCTAAGCTTGACCCATCGTGGGACGAGAGCGCGCTTTCGGATTCCGAGGACGGCGCGAGTTCCCGCTTCGCAGCCATTTTTGCGCCGCTGATATTCCTGCGCGCCTTTGACCTGTGTGCCACTGCCACAAGCCCAACAAAAACTAGCACGAAGAGTCACAAGCAACAGCAGGATACGTGCCTGTAATCGAGGAGAGACGCTCACACACATACCTATGACGCTTCAGCTTGCACTGTTTTCCATTTTCCTTGATGAAAAGTCCTCACTGGGAGCCTCTCAGGCATCGTCATCAGGCGTCGTGCGCGTTAAATACCGTTGGTCTTCAAGCTGCTCATTTTCGCCCATTCCATCATCCCTGCAAGAAACAAGAAGTGCGAGTTTGCCACAGGCATTCGAATCAATAGATACTCGACCAATTGGCACTTACTGGAACTGGTAAGTAGCCCGAGTGCCAGCTGTATCTCCGTCCGTGCTGAAGTTGCATACATCGCCGTCAGAGTAAATGGAGTCCAGCCCAGCCATTCAATCACAATCAAACCTCTGCGATTGAGAGAGTGCCGGCAGGAATGTTGACACTGTCGATAGAGTGATCTCGATCGAGCACTTTGCCATTGACGTCGACTCGGCAGCGAAGAGAACGGGGCTGCAATGGTAAATGCACCACAGGTAAGGTTCAAATGTGCTATCAGCCGCGAGAAAGATGTGGTTGTCGAAGAGCCACGAGCCGCCATACCTGCCGTCACTACTATAGTAGAACTTGATCTCAAGGATGTCGCTAGATTTGCAGAAGGCGAGCAGAGACTGTTCAAAACATAACTCACGGAGCATGTGTGAGATTGGCACTACAGCGTGCCAGCTTCGACCGAGTCGCCACGAACCTTGACCTCTTTGATCGAGAACACAAGCTGCACGGATGCGTCAGCACTGTGCTGCGCTGGTGAGAGGACGTACTCGCTGAACTCGGCCGCTTCAACCGCCGTCTCCGTGTGCAGCTGGGACTTTCCTGCATATATGCAACAGTAAGACACACAACCTCACCGTACATTCATGCAGCAACGAGCGACTAGCGCCATCGATATCTACGTCATAGCGCCGCACCGTCGCCTGCGTTGGGGAAGTAGCTTTCGAACTTGACGTGGGTGGGGCTACACACGACCAGCACCTCGTTCGTGTGGTGAATGTGCGCGAGCAGTGAGCTCAGGTGGTGCTGGCGCGTGCTCCAACGGTTCGGACAGCCGTGCTTGTCGAACACGGCGTCCATGATCTGGCACGCGTGCACCTTCATGCGGTGCGTCTTGGTGATGTCGAAGTCGCAGCTGAGGCGCCAGCGGATCTCGACGCAGTCCACGTCGACCTCTCCATCATCACCGTCATCATGGTCGCCCCGTGGCGTCGAGTCGTGGTCCTGCGCGCCGTCCGCGGGCGCCGCCGACATTTCGTCCAGCACGAACGCGAGCTGCGCGCTGCGCACGTGCTTGAGCGTGCGGAACACGTTGCAGCACGCCTTGGCGTACACCTTGCACTTGACGAAGGGCATCCGGCCGTCCAGAGCGGCGCGCAGCGCACCCATCGAGCCGTCCGCGCCGCCGGCGCTCGCCGCGAAGAAGGACCGCTCGAGCGCGATCTGCGCCGACGCCGAGTGCGCGTCGTTGAGCGCGCGCAGCGTCAGCCGCGGGCCGCCCGCCGGCGCGCACTCACACTCGAGCGACAGCTCCTTGCCCACCTGCGCCAGGCAGTGCAGCGCCGCCACCAGCACCCGCAGGTTCTCCTCCGCCACCTCGAAGTGCCACTCCAGCATGTCCGCTTGTCTCTGACTTGCTTTTTTGTATCGAACCTGGAAGCGCGCGAACATCCCAAATGCACCGCACTAGACCAACACTCTTCCGTAATTTTACTTGGTATAGTGACATTATCGAAATATGTCTCACTTTAGTGAATACAGTACCTTGAGCGAAAGTGCTATACGTCCGCGGCGTCGAAGAGCGAACACGAACGCAGAGAAAGCGGAAGCCGACTGGGAGGAAGGACGGAGCGGAGCTTGCGCGCCGGAAAGCAAGGCATCCCTGCAGAGAAACGCCCCCTTGCTGTCCCCCTAGCACATAAAGGAAGCCATGGACGAGATCGCGCTGCTGCAGCAGCAGCTGGCCGCCGTGCAGCAGCAGGAGTCGGCGCTCAAGCTGTCGGACCACAACGTGATCGACCTGTTGCTCAAGCTGCAGCAGCTCGGCAAGGTGCAGGTGGTGCACACGCTCACGGGCAAGCAGTTCCTGACGCCGACGCAGATCGAGCGCGAGATCGCGGACTACGTGACGCTGAGCGCCGGGCGGATGAGCCTCTCGGAGCTGCAGCGGCTCATCAACGTCGACCGCGCGTACATCGACAAGTACGTGGCGCAGCTCGCCAAGAACTCGCACGCGTCTGCGCGCAAGAACGGCGGCGGTAGCAACAGTAGCGTCTACTATGTGATCAATTTGGGAGAGGAGGTCGTGACCAACTGGTACCTGGACGCCATCATGGAGGACACGAACACGCTGCTGAAAGACAGCGGCACCATGACGGTCGGCGAGCTCGCGCAGCAGTACGGCTTCGCCGTCGACTACATGAAGGAGGTCGTGCAGTCGCGCATTGAATCGGTGCTGCACGCGCAGGAGCGCGGCAACGTGTTGTACACGGACTCGTACGTCGCGGGGCAAAAGGCGCAGATTCGTGGCGTGTTCGCGGCCACCACGCGGCCGACGTTCGTGCCCGATGTCGTGCGCACCTACGGCTTTGAGGACGAGATCGTCGACGAGTGCCTCGCCGAGATGCTACAGACAGGGGTGCTCATGGGCGCGCTGCGCGGGCGGGAGTATGTTCCCTATGTGTTCATGGAGGCACAGCGAGAGAGCATGTACTCATTCTTCCAGCAGAATGGCTACCTTGAACACAGTCGGGCAGCCAAGCTGCAGGTTGCGCGGCCGTTTGATTTTCTCAAGAAGCGCTTTCCTGACGCCGTGCCACTCGACAAGTCGGTCGTTAGCGCGGGGCTCCAGCTGCAGGTCGAGGGGTCGATTGAAGCAGCGGTCACGGACGGCTCGTTCTTGGACGTGACCACGGTGGTTCCGAGCGGCATCCCACCCAGTGACGTGGCGCTTTTGCTTCGCAAATCAGCGCTTCTGGAGCAAGACAAGACGGCGCATGCGATCCGCGACGTGTACGTCGTTAGCAGCGCGTTCATCGACGATTGTGTAGCCAAGATGACGGAGGACGCGGCGCAAAAGGCGACAAAGGCAGCTGCGGAGCAGCAACTGAAGCACTCGAACAGCAAAAACACAGCCACTGGCGCCAACGACGCGGGTGAAAACGACTACAGCGACGAGGAAGACGCAGGCGGAAAGAGGGGAGCGAAGGGCAAAGGGAAACGCGGAGGAAAAGCCAACAAGCAAAGCAGCGCGGTGTCAGAAGAGCCTGCGAGCAGCGGCAAGACCAAGGGCGGGGCGAAGGTAAAGCGTGGAAAGCGAGGAGGAAATGATGATGCGCCAGCTCCGTCCAAGCGCAAGGCAGACAAGTCTTCAGGGTCGTCAAGTGCTGCCGTCTCTATTGTTCCTTCCCGCGAGGAGTTGGTGACCCTGCTGACGGACTGGTTTCCTCAGCTGGAAGACTTCCAGGACGACGAGGAATTTATGGACGGACTGGCGGAACACCTTGAGGCGGAGACGGACCGCATATACTCGGCCGCGCTGGCCTCGGCGCTGTCGAGTATCCTCCGCGGCGACGCGGCTTCGCTCCGCGACTTGCGGAAGAAGTTCGAGGACCGCTTCGACGACCTCCTCTCGCCGCTCCTGGTGCTTGAAAAGGGCTTCAACAAGTTGTCGATGCACGTGGACGGCAAGGATGAGCCGGAGATGGAGCAGCTGAAGGTGATTGAGGCACATGTGCTCGACACGGCGGGCACGGAGCTTGCGACGCTCGTGACGAGCTTCGTTGCCGAAGCGAACAACTTGCAACTGGACGGTGTGCCGCCGTTTTCGTCCCCGACGATTGTTGAGAACCACGTTGGCGATCAGTCGGAGCCCACGCCGGTGCTCACCGCGCTGAGCGAAGACAACAAGAAGGAGCTGGAGAAGAGCTTGCCGACATCGACCGCGACCGCTGTCGTGCGGCTGTGGACGCTAGCGACCGCGGGTCGGCGGTCGCTGAGCGACTTTATGGTACACGTGCCTGCGCTGGCGGACGCGCTGAGCATGCCGCTGCGCAAGTTTGACCGCAAGAAAGAACGCCAAGTGATTTTTGCGAACCGGCACGCGCTTGTGGAGCAGCTCGACCGCCACATTGAGCGCGGCGACGCTGTTGCTGCCACCTCCTTCGCGCTGCAGCTACTCTTCCAGCAGTGCACGGGTCTGCCCGCGCGCTTTCCGACCGACAGCGCGTCGTACGCGCCGACCGTGCTCAAGACCCTGACGGCGTCGGTGCCTCCCGAGGCTATGGCGCAGTTCCAGCGCCTTGCCGAGCTGGCGGATAAGACCCCGGAGTCGCCCGAAGAAGAGCAAGCGCGCGCTCAGCTTCTCCAGGACGTGCGTGCGCTCGTGACGCTGAAGGATATCAGCGCAGCGTCGTAGTCTAAAGAGTCTCTCGATGGTTCTGTGGCATGTCCTCACGAAATCAAACGCTTGGTGTGCGCATTTTAGTCACAGAGGTGCTGTCAATGGTGTCGCTAGTGCACTCGAATTCTTAGTAGGGCCGCCATTATTCAGACCAACAAGCACAGCATTCCCAACGCTCCGCACCGAGAACACGCGCGAAAAAGGAAACGGTGGGCCCTCCGCTGCTCGTCGGGCCATAACTATATTACATAAATGATTCGAAATGCAGGGGTCGCCGCGGGCAGCACAATCGCAAACGAGTGAGGAGCTCAGGCGAAGCAGCCCGTGGCTCAAGTGATCGAAGCGCCAGCGGAAGCGTCTACGCACTCGCCGTCGAGCTTCACGACTGCTCGCGGTCCTGCACGAACCAGCTCTCGCCGCCGAGCTCCGTCTTGCCCTCGACCACGCTCTCGAACGTCGGCGACTTGTCGACGAGTGTCCAGTCGTCGCCCTGCGAAGTCAAAAGATCACAAAGACGTCGTTAGCTCTCCGGTGATACCGTACGCAGATTCCCAGAATCTAGAAAGAAACGCGCCCAAGAAGATCCCCGAAAGCAAGAACGGGTTTCGTACCTTCGGGCTGGCGCCGGCCTTGTCCCCCTGCTGCTTGCTCGCCTTCTTCATCATGGCCACCATCTTCTGCAGGCGCCGCGCCGCGTGACGGTCTGCCGCGCGCTGCTGCGCGGCCTCGGGGCGGCGGTAGGGTACGTAGACGGTCTCCTTGGCGTCGAAGTCGTCGAAGTCGTCGCCGTCGTCCTGCGCCTCCTCGTCGCTGTCGACGCCGTCGCTCTCACTGTCTGAGAACTCGTCGCAGCGCGCCAGCTCGCGCATCTTCTCGAGCTCGAACTGACGCCGGCGCAGCGGGCTTGGCATCGTGCGGCACGCCGGCGACAGCCGCCGCCCGGCCATCGAGCGGAACGCCGGCGACAGCCGCCGGCCCTCGGCGCCGCCTAGCATGGACACCACTGTCGACATGGCGCGCGAATAAGACCTCCTGCTTCTTAGTTGACCTCGACTGACTGACTGCCTTTCTCGGAATGAAAGGCGAAATAAGAGACCGAGCGAGTCGATGTGCGCGCCGCGGGGAAACTTGAAGAATGAGCAGCTGCGACCAGCGACCCGCGGGCTCGAAAAAGTATACAAAAAGCAAGAGACTCAAGGAGAAAGTGCGACAGCTCATGGTGGGCGGCGAAGGTGGTAGGGAACGTCGACGTCACGCTTCTTGTTTTTCTGCGTTTTGGTCAAGTCGACGCGCTGTCGCTCCTCTCAGCAACACCTGGTTTCGGCTGCAGTGTCCATCCAGCGAGCGGCTCGCATCCCTTCAAGGTCAGAAGCGCGGAAACCCGGGCCGGGTTTGGGGTGAGTAGTGGAAAACCCGTGTGCTACTCACCCACCAACAGCCTCAACTGTTTGAAACAAGGTGTTGGAAATTTTTTGAAATGCAACTATAGTGATGCTTGTATGAAAGCAATGATGTGTTTTAAACAAAGGGTAACTGACGTAGAGCGATCGTGAAGAGTCGTTAAGGGGAGGATCCAAGATGTCGCAAACGCTGCCGCCCATTGCTGCAGCCGTGTACTGTACTCTGCACTAGGGTTTCAATACGTAAATTTAATGGTCTCAGCTCCCGACATCTCTTAGTCTCCACTATGTGTGCGAGGAGCTGGTTCCCGCGAAACCCTAAAAACACTTGGATTCACTATGCCAACCACCTTGCCCCAGATGCATGTGAGCTGCCTCTGTCCCCATATTGGCATTGGCCCTTCTGGCTCCTCTCGAATCTGTCCACGATGACTTGCATGCTACAATGCATAGAGTTGGCAATGCTGCAATTGCCAATCTGGCCCAGAGCCTGCGTGAGACTATGGCATAGTGTCATCCAGGGCTCGCTAACCACGCCGTGGTTATGCAACCGTGGCTAGCGTGGAGACGCATGCTCTGTGTGCAGGCACATGCTTGCGCTCTGTATGTGCTGTGCATAGGCATGCCCCTCTCGGTGTCGACCTCGTCCGACGCTCTGATTGGCTGCGTCACGCCGGCCATGGCACGCGTTCCGCGGTGCAACGTCACACCACGAGGCGTCGCGTCACCGCCACACGAAAATGCACTTGACTCGACGGGATCCATAGTTGTGTGCAAGTGTTGTGGTGTCGACCTGTCGTTTCGATGCGACTGGATCCAGGCGCCAGGCTTCACTCAACCAGCCCGCTGTCTGTCATTGCAGCTCCGCAGCTCTCACGTGAGCATTGCTCTTTGTCGTTCGCGTCTCTGTTTGCACTCGGCTTATCGCACTAGTCGGCATCTCGGCGCAGATCCCTGCCTGACAGAAGCGCATTTCTGAGATTATAAATCACCCTCGCACCCGCCTCTCGAACTGCGTTCTTCTACAGTTATCTACGTATAGATAGGCTCATGTCTCGGGGAGGATGCCGCCAAAGGGCGCGTCGCGGTGCTCGCGCTTGTGCTGCAGCACGCTGCGGAAGCTCTTGGGGATGTCGTCCGGGTTGTGGATGCGGCGCAGGTCGAGCGATGGGTCGTGCCGGTTGCGCACGGACGAGCGCTTGGGCAGCAGCCCGCCCATGGCGCGGCGCTCGCGCGGCTTGAGCAGCGGCAGCGTGACCGCACCCATGCCGACGTTGCTCGCGAGCACCACAGGCGGCACGTCTGCCGACAGCGCGGCATTGAGCGCGTCCGTGGCAGCGACTTGCGCCGCCGTTGGACCCGACCGACCCGAGTCGCTCGACTCCGCGGAGGAACCCGAGCGGGTCCGCTCGATGCCCGGCTTGGCAGCAATGGACGACGACCTACGCTCGGCACTGTTTGCCTTGGGGCCCCGCCTGTCCTGCAGCTTGAAGCGCGCAAGCGAGATGGCGTGGTTGAGTGGCTGTATCTTGTGCTCGTTCGCGTGCGTGTCGACCAGCGCGAACTGCTTCTTCTCGGGCTTGGCCTGGAGCCCACGCGTCCAAAACGATAAGTGGTGAGCTTGATTGTGTAGTTCGACTGAGGGAAAGCATCAATACTCACCGGATCGAGCGGGCTCATGGCAATAGCGCGGACACGGAAGTTTGTGGCGCCCTCCCTGCACATGGCGATATTATCAGCGTTAGCCTAACGTCGCCAGTGATTTGATGGAATTGCTGTCCTCCTTACACGAAGGTGCGACCGACGAACTGCGAGAGAAGCACGTGTTTGGTCCACCCAGCCTTGCGCACGAAGTCGCTCATGGCGATCAGCTTGGACGTCGCCGGTGCGCTCGCGTCGATGCACGATATCTAGAGCACAAAAGACGTACGCACACACCCTCCAGTCATTCAACAACTCGTCCATCAACCAGCCAGAGAGCCTCCGAGCCTGTACCTCTCCCCTCGCGACGGCGACGACCGTGATCATGTCGGTGATGTCGCTCGCGGTTTCGGCGAGCTTCTGCTGCAACCCAATGAGGGACCCGAGCGGCTCGCGATTGTTGCTCCCGCCGCCCTCGCTGTGACCCGACGTTCGCCGCAGCAGTATGCGCGCGCTGCTGATGGCGCTGATACCCACCGCCAACCGGATACTCGTGGCGGGTGACACCGGCGTCAAGGAGGTGGTAGTGTCTGCGTTCCCGTCTTGTCGGCGGCTCGGGTTCGAGTTGCCTGCGCGCGAGCGGTGGCCGGACACACACACCCAGACCTCACCGGGCTTGGGCATCGAGTCCTCGAGCAGGAAGCTCGTGTCACGAGCGGGTGCTTCGGAGCTCGAGGCATTGCACGATGCGATTGAGCAGCACTTGATGAAGTGTTTCCGAGTCGGAGGTCGTGTGCGCTCGCCACCTTCATCCGTGTCCCCCTCCGTCTCGGGCCACTCGCAACTTGACTCGTCAGTCGCATAAGTGGCTGGTCGACCGAGCTGCCAGCCGCGATGGCGACCGAAGCAGCCCACTTGGACGCCGTCGAGCGTCCAAACCATGACCTCGCCGCTCCCACACGCGATCACCAAGAAAACCTCCGATGATCGCGCGAAGTTCTCGACGAAATCGACTCCCAGAATGCGATTTGTCGTCGCCGTCGAGCTTGAAGGCACCGGGATGCGCCACTGGCAGCAGAATTCAAGGGAAACACCCTCGTGGTCCGGCGAGATGCCAAGCTCCCACACTTTGACGGCGCCCGTGGCGTCGCCCGTGACGAGGTGCGTGTTGGTCTTGTCACATCGGAGAGCGGTGATCGCGGCCATGGATAACCTCTTCGTGTGTGCTGCAAACAATTCGCTCAGGTCGATCACCGCCTGCGTCGTCATGGATCGGTCGACGCACACGAGCTGGCCGTTCTCGCCGCTTGCAAAGAGCAGTTCGAGCTTCGCAGCGTACCACATCGCATCGATAGAACCATCACTCTGGTGCAGCTTGGCGACAAACTCGCCCGAGTTGAGAGACCAGAGCAGGATCTTGCCGTCAAGCCCTGCGGTCGCAACGTACGCTGGTGGGATGTACACGAGCGCCAAGATGTCCATCGAGTGGCATCTTTGTGACGTGGAGAGCGGCGAAGTGTCGTCGTCACGGGATCCCGCCCGGTTGCCGGGCAGCACATGGACGGGTAGAGCCTCTGATTCGTCATTCTTGTCGGCCCAGATAAAGATCCGGCGGTCCCAACCCACGGCGCAGACAAACCGCTGACAGATGAAGTCACCCATGCCTACACGCAGGTTGCGCTCAATGTCTAAAACACTCGTCATCTCTTGTTGCCGATACCGCGAGTCGTGGTGACCGGCAGGAGCTGCAGCTGGAGGATGTGGGTATCGCGCTGGGCGCTCTTCTTGCTGCTCCGAGCCTCGGTGGAGTCGCGAACGAGTGGGTGACGGCAATTCCGTTGTATTGGCCATGGCGCGTGGGCTCCCCCGCCGTCCTTCGTTGTCCATACCAAAGGAAGGAGGCAAGATCATGATGTCACGCACTTTTCTCCTTGGTGGGTGACCCGCCGCGGTCTTCGCTGGGGACGTTTGAGAAGTGGACGAGGAGGACAGCGGTGATGACAGCTCGTACAGCGCAGCGTCGCTAGAAACCACTGGGATCGCCGATTTGACAGCAGAGGCATTCGCCGATGATGGTGGACCTGGTGGCGTCTTTAGGAACTGCTTCACCAGTGCTCCGTTGCTGAAGTTCCACATCTTGAGTCGATCTCCTTCATGCGCACCTGTGAGCAGGCGACGGCCGGCAGAGTCAAAGCAAATGGCAGTCACAGGACTCGAATCATGCGCGTTCGAGAAGCTGCACAGCTCGTCTCCCGTCTCGGCACTCCAGGTCTTGACGACAGCGTCGGTGCTCATCTCAGCTGTTACGACCTGATGGAACACGGTGTTGTAGGACGCGAGGCACATAGGCTTCTCCTTGGCGCCGGTCTCTTCCTGGGGATCCTGGTCGAACGAACTAGCCGACGCTTTGAGTGGCCACCGCGTGAGGTGAGTCGTGGCACTAACGAGACAGGGCTGCTTGTTGTCGAACAGCAGCGCCGAGATGCGGTTCTCAGCGCCTCCCGTGCTCTTGTAGTTATCCACGAAGGTCTGGAGGCACCGATGGTTGCGCACATCCCATACTTTGAAGGTGTTGTCGGCCGAGACTGAGATGAGCTGGAAGTTATCATCATCACTCGCGAGGTGCAGCACGGAGCTCGTGTGGCCACGCAGCGTCGCGACGGCGCGCTGCGACGAGTACGGGTTCCAGATCGAGATGTCCCGCTCCATGCCGCAGCTCGCAATGAGCCGCGTGCTCGCGCACCACACGAGATCGAACACGCCTTTCTTGTGGCGCGTGTACTCAAACTTGACGACCAGTCGGTCGATGTCGATGATCGAGACGGTCGTGTCGAGTGACGTGGCCACGATCGCGCGGATGTCGTTGACCCATTTGACGCGGGTCACCCAGTCCGTGTGCTTGGAGAATTTGACGCGCGACGAGAACCCCTGCGTCTCTAAGAGCGATGCCGTTCCGTTCATCGTACTGGGAGTGATGTTGCTGGATGAGATGGAACCGTTCAAACTACCGGGTAGTCCGCTTGAACCCCCAGCAACACCGCCAGACATGGGAGATGCCACGCTAGGCGAAGATGTTACTGACAATGAAAAGGAAGTGGAGGCTGAACTGGTGGTTGTAGCGGGCGAGACCGATGATCGACCATCGCATGCCATCCACTGATTGGAACAAGTCATTACAGTGATGCCACCTGTATCGTCGCCAATGACAAGCGCCTCCCGGTCATCCGCGGGTTTCTCAACGTACTCGAGGCACAGCGGGATGCATTGCTTCCGCGAGTACTCGTGAATTTCGCCGATCAACTGGCTGGATCCAAGGTCGTAAATGCCCAGCGTGCGCGTCATGGAGGCGACCGCGAGGCGGTTCGAGCGACGCATGACGCAGCAGTCGGTGATCCAGTTTTTGCCCGTGGCGATCTGGGACTGGTAAGCCATTGTCTGTGCGTTCCAAGTGCGGACGGTGCCGTCTTTGCTCGCCGTGAGGTACATGTAGGGCCTGTCGAGTCGCACGATCCGAGTCACAACGTCCTTGTGATGGCCAAAGCCTTGGTGCCCTCTTCCAGACGTGGCCTCGCTACTTGACGCCGCTCCTGCACGACCACCAGTCGCGTCCACGGCGCTAGCATCACCAAGCTTGCCTGACTGAGCAGTCTCGTAGTACGCGTTGCTGTCATCGCCGAGGAATTCCTCCGAGTTCTCGCTTCCGCTCAGGAACATGTACTACTAGCGGGATACGCACAAGAGCGAGGACAACAGACACGTTATCAGTCGAAAAACACTGACAGGAACATTTCCAGGGCTGCAAGACGATGACTCACATTGGTAAGCTCATCCCAATCGACGGTCCCGTCCGAGTTGGCGTCGATCTTTTGGAAGCTATGGCACATGACGCGACACGGACTCGTCAAGGCTCAACGTCAACCTCCACGCAGTGATACCAAAAGGTATTGGGTTCTCGTACAGTTCAGTGAGTTGCGTCTCGCTCAGCGACGCGTCGATGATCTCGCGGAACAGACTGACGAACTCCTTCTCGTTCAGGTCGCCGTCGGCGAACTTCTCCTTGAGGGATTGGAGCTGCTCGACGCCGATCTCATCGCGTGAAAACACGGTCGTCGACCGCTTTTTCGATCTCGTCATGGCGTGCTTGAGCTCTGATGCTCCTGGGTGGTATCGGCTGCGTAAAACGCGACCAGCGTCGAGTGGGATGAGTCTATTGATAGGGAAACTACACGCGAAACGGATCACTGAAGCAACCAATAGACCAACCAGACCGCATATTGTATCGAAGCGTGTATTTTTGGGACCGTCTTGGGCTTGCTCGCCTGCGCAACCTACCAGCACGATCGCCCCGCTTGATTGTAGTCTATACATTTCCCGTAAGATACCATCGTTCGATGTCTTAAGCCTGGGGAGGGTGGTGCATTTCTACAAACACCTCGTACACGCCGCCACCGATCACACCACCCACCAGAGGACCCACGATCGGGATCCAGAAGTAGTAGTTGCGCGTCGTGTACACCTTGGAGCCCCAGCCAGCAATGAAAGTGAAGAAGCGCGGACCCGCG
>JAASGW010000163.1:0-50475 GCA_023334395.1 Phytopythium sindhum
ACCCCTTCGGGGAAATACTAGTCTGCCTTAAAAAGTCCTTGAAATAGTAGGGGGCGAATAGACAGTATGAGTATGCTCCTGAGCTACCAGGAGCGATGGTTCCATAAGCAGAACCATAGGCTTGGGACGGCTTGTCTCTCTCTCCCCCTCTTACAAGCAGAGACTCAGGTAAATGGACAATGTCCACGTGGTGCTGTAGTGTCCATATGATAGTGCTCTCGTCATGCGCGCGTGTGCCCAGCGTTCTGTGTGGATAGTGGCTTTACTGTCGACGGTTCCAACCATCCGAGATCTCCATAGCGCTATTCGCGCACTTCCTGCAGAACTGACGGGGTCACTCGCGCCATTGAATACGGGTCCTTTCTCATGAAGACCTGATCGGCTCGGCATCTTGGAATTGTGCATGGCGTTCGGCGTCGCAATGCGTTCTCTCCACGCCGAAGGGGGGCGGGTCCAGCAGCACCTTACCATTCACTTAAAGCAGTCGCGCGGTCGTGCCCTCCGCGGGCAGGTTGAGGACGCGGTCGTAAGAGAAAGTCGCACTCGTGGGCTATTCCACAGAGCTTCAACGTCAACATCAACTGCAGCACCGAGATCAGTAGCTTCTACAGCTGCATGAACTCGGCAGCAGCTAGTGATACGATGGAAGCGAGGTGCATTGTGTTACTGTCATCGTGCTCACGAACTCTAATATCCATTCTCGAGAAGTGGTGTGGACTGCTCGAGTCACCAAATGTTGTCTCCCGGTGAGGGCCGCCAAGATAGCCTTAGGCCTCCGTCCATCGAGTGCGCGCTGTCCGCTTTCCCCATTCACTCTCCGTCGGACTGCTCCCCCACCCACCATCACACTCGCAAGTATAAGCTGAACGGTCGACCAAATTGAACGGGTGCGCGCGTCACAGACTGCGACCAGAGCCGCACGTTCGGCGCAAAACGATAGCCGCACGTCGGGTCGGACCCTTCGAGATTGTTTTCGAAAGCGCGTACCGTGTGACGCATAAGTATACGCGCGCTGTCCAATCGCTCTGTCCTGGTTTCACGTCGAAAATCGGGTGTTTCCCATTCTAGAACGTTAAACTAGGCCTCACCCACTATTTTGGACTCCAAATCTGACCCTGAGAATCGGGTCGTCGTGGTCGATCACTTGCGCAAAAGGAGCAGCGGCGGCAAGCGAAGGCTCGAAGCTTCAAGCGGTCGGTCGCCTTCCCTTCTCTCTATCTCCCCCCAAGCCAAGTCGCGGCCCTCGGAGCGCGTGGAGACGCAGAAGACGGCCATGGTGCTGACCAACGAGACGCGGCACGTGTACCCGTACAGCTGGGACGTGGTGACGCGCGCGTTCTGGAACAAGTACCCGAACAAGACGCTGGCGCATGTGGAGCGCGTGGACGTGCTGGACCGGCGCCTGGACGAGCAGGGCCGGCTGGTAACGAGCCGCCTGGCCAAGTGCACGCAGGGGAATCTGCCCGGCTGGGCCAAGTCGGTGCTCGGTTCGTCCTCGTACGTGTACGAGGAGACGGTGTGCGACCCGCGCACCAAGACGCTGGTGCTCAAGTCGACCAACTTGTCGTTCCGCTCGGTCGCTACGGTCGAGGAGACGTGCGTCTACTCGGTGCACCCGGACGACGACCAGATGACGCTGTACGAGGCCGAGGCCAAGGTCACGGCCTTCGTGCCGCTGCTGTCCAAGAAGCTCGAGAGCTTCTCGGTCTCCCGTGGTGCCGACACGGCCGCCAAGGGCATCCGCGCCGTCGAGGCCATCTGCCACGACATCTTCCAGGGAACGTTCGTGCCGACGCTGTGCGAGCCCGTGCCGCCGGCCGATTCGACGGCCAACGCGGCGTCTTCTCCATCGCAGTAGCCATGTGGACGACAGCGAAGTTATCAGCACAGAGAACCACCGGAACGACACGCATATCCTTGACGCCGGACACGAAGAGCTCGACGACGGCCCCAGGTCCTCCGCGCTTGCGGGTGGAAGCGAAGCAAGTAAAACGAGAAACAAACACGGATTGTAGCGCGTTGCGCGCGCCTTGTAGCTTCTTGCGTTGGTTGATATCCATCATGTTCTCACAGTCGGCCACGCTCACATTCTTCACCACGATCAATTACGTGGACACCAGACTCTCAGCCCCACGCGAGCGGCCCGAGCGCTCGCTCGCCCTTGGCGTGGAAAGTATTCTACAGATTGTGCGTGTCCACCAGCGCCGCGGTTGATTTATCCCTCACGACCCTCGAGCGCTTGGCCGCGCGGGTCGCTTGCCCCGGAGGCTCCTACCGCCTTCGCTGGGTCGAGTGCGTCTACGGGTCCTTCTCTAACGTCCAATGCGTCCGTCACGCCGCCGAGTCAACAGGGACGGCGGTCGCGTCATCAGCAGCCGCCTCCTTCTGCTGAGACGGCCCTGATTTGGCGCTGGGGTCGACATCAGCACCACTGGGTGAGCATGCTTTTGCTTCGGGGGTGTCCGACTCGGTCGCGGGCGGCGCTGACTCTGCTGTCAGCTCCGTCGTGTCAGGCGCTGGCGTCTCATCAGATGAGAGCGCAGCTGTACCTGCTGCGACCTCGTCCAGTGCGACAGGAGCAGGAGGGAGCACGGCCGCTTTTGTGCCGACCGGTGCGTCCGTCTCAGCATTATCAGCTTCTACCGACTCTTCTGTCTTGACAGGCGTGGGTTTTTCAACATGCTGCGCCAGTACTTCCGCCAATTTTTCTGCAGTTGGTGCTGCGTCCAGAGTCAGCGTATTACGCAGCCAGTCCGGGCAAGCCTCGCAGTCTCTAATAAACGCTGTGGGGTCGGAAGTAGGCAGCAGTATAAGTCAGTTGGCATGACGATACAGACGAAGTCCACACAGCAGCGTCGTACCTTGATGCGAAATCGTGAGCTCTGCGAACACTAGCCGCACGTTCAGTACTGGGTCCTTCGCCAGCCGGAAGAACGCAGCCGACAGGTGGGCGATGAAGAACGGCCGGTACGCATCATCGTCCGACTCGCGATCACTAGCGTCCGAACTGAGGAACGCCAAGCAGATCTTGAGGAAACCCTGGCGATCAATGTAATGCGTCGAAGTCGCCAGGCTCAGGAACTTCTCGACGACCGTGGTTAGCCACTGCGGGTTCGATCGAAGGCGGGAGACCAGCAGCGGACAAGCCTGCACACAAGACACGTCAACGTCAGCCACCTCACGCGTCCTCTCAAGTGGATAAGAGCCGTGAATCACTCACGTGATAGCTCTCTTGTCGAACAATTGCGACCGGATCAGTGACGAGCTTGAACACGAGCGGGTACACCACTGAAAACGTCGCTTCGGGTGTGAACGTCCGGCAGAGTTGCGCCAGCTGCCGGCTCAGCACTTCGCGGACCCGCCACTTGGTGATCTGCTCGAACGAATCGAACTCCGTCAGCACCGGCAGGTAGCTCTCCCGGAACGAAGGCGACACGTGTTCTAAGAAGTCAGCGAAGTGCAGCATCGCTCCGAGCCGCACGTCTTGCACGTCGTGCAGGTAGCTGTCGAACGCAGTGGCGAGCTGCGTCTCTGTGATGCCTTGGCCAAGGATCCGCGCGAGCTCGTGCAGCGAGTACGCGAATGAGCGCCGGATTTTCCAGAACGAGTCGTTATACAGCAGCTCAAACGTTGGCGACAGCTTGGTCCACTGAGCGGCGCCCAGGATGCTGACGACCGCTGGGAAATTGAACGCGCAGTGGAATTTGATATCAACCTCTCCGCTGCCGCCCAGCTGCGACGACGCCGACGACGCCATGCTGATAAAGTGATCGACCAGCTCCTCCGTCACCTGGTCCTTCTCGAGCGACGCCATGAACGGCCCGAGACTCTGAAAGGCCGCCATGCGAACCCACCGCGACGAATCGCCCACGAACGCTTCAAACATCGGGATCAGCAGCGGACCGCGCACGTCGGGCGCGAGCGCCTCTGACATGTTGACGAGAGACTCAGCGCAGGCCTTCCGAACGCCCCAGATATCATCCGTCGCCAGCCGCTGGAACGCCGGTAGCAACCGCTCACGGCTCAGGTCGTAGCCGGCGATCTTGCAGACGCTGCTGAAGCTCTGGGCCGTCGACTTGCGCACGCGGAAGACCGGGTCTTCTGATAACGAGATGAGCTCCGGCACGCAGAACTGCTGGCACAGCTCGGGGCCGAAGTGCTCGGCGAGGCCGTTGTACAGCGCGACGGCCGAGATGCGGAACTGCTCGTTGTCGTCGTCATGCGCGAGCGGCAGCACGATCGTGAGGATGTGCTGGCCCTGGTCCTCCGCCTTGACCAGCGCCGCCATCTCCACGAGGCTCTCGCTGGCCGCGGAGCGCACCTCATGCTGCTCATCCGACACGAGCTTCGTGATCAGCGGGATCATCTTGTTCAGCAGCACGTTGTAGCCCGCGTCCTCGCCGGCTGCCACCAGGAACTGGCACAGGCCCGGGAACTGGAACGCCACGTGCTGCCGCACCACGTACTCCACGTCGCACACCAGCGGCTCCAGCAGCGGGATCAGCCGGTCGCACGTCGTCTGGAACCTGTCGACCGCGCATCAGGTTAGACAAAGGCGTTTGGTATCGGCTTTGAGCCACGCAAAAGCCAGCGCCTCGTACCCGACCGAGCGCGCCGTATCCTGCAGCATCTTGACATGGATGACACGCTGCAGGGCGATGTTGCTGCACACGTACTTGGCCACGCGCTCCAGGTCGCTCAGGCTGTCGTCGATGGCCAGGTCCTCGAAGGTCGGGCCGTTCGCCAGCGCCTCGTTCGCGGGCACTTCGTTCTCCTACACGTGCAAGACACCAAAGTCAGTCGCTAAGTATCATTCCGACATTTCCCCGTCAAGCGAGCAATCGAGGGCAATGAACGCACCAGTTCATAGTCCATTTCCGCCCGATCCGCCCCGCCTGTTCGAGCGTTGCTCGGCTTCTAGAACAGCTGCGCGGGCCGCAGCGGTCGGGATTCAAGCGCGCAGAGGCAGGGGAGGCGAGCGCGGCGAGGTTCCTGCGCGGGAAGCGGCGAGCGGGCGGCGCGGGCGGCGGTCCGAGCGACGCTTGCGTCCGTCCTTCCGTCGTCGTCGTCGTCCGCACTTTCTCGAGACCCGAAGAGACCGATCCCCAACACGTAGAGGAAGGGGGAAAACACCGGGTGAAAAACCTCAATATTGAGGTGGTTTAAAAGCAAAAATGAATACTGAATGGAATCAATTATTTTTGTGAATTAATTTGAACTTCCCGTTAAGCAAACGATCTCTGTAACAAACCATCATAAAATGAAGGTGCGTCACGCAGACTCGCTGTTTCTCTTTTTTTGGATTGCAGCCGTTGACTTTGCAACCCCCCGGCTTGCCCTTGATACCAAGACGTTTTCTTTTCGATGAATAGTTGGGGGTGAGAAACCACCAGTCGGGCCCAACAACTCGATAGATTGGCCGCGACTGGAGTGACTTCGTTCAGCAGCAAGTGCCGCGTCGTATAAATACGTAGATCAGCTCGACGAGACAAATCGGGTCGACGATGTAAATGAGATGCTTCAATCTCCACTGTAGCCCGATTGGGCCGTCCCAACTTATCTAATTACAGCTAGCAGCAGGGCGGTCAGGCGAACGGTCGTCCGTTTTTAACCACTCGCTCCAGATCACGTGCTCGTTGGGGTGAAAATTGGGAAATGACCATTGACCCGACAGTGTTCTTGTCTTAGTCCTAGCTACAGTTCACTACTAATACCCTACCAGTTTCTAGAACACTACAGTACCTTTAGGAGACTGGTGCACTTCAACTCAATCCAGAATTTTCGATGACCATCATTCCCGCAGCAAGTTGCCTTTGTGTGCGGCACGCCACACATCCAGCAGTAGTACAGTGAGTGACCAGATGAGTGCAGATGGTCAGTTCTGTGCACTGTTTTCACCGTTAGGGTTCTCGCGATGTGGGGGGAGACGAGAGCAACCCAGACAAACTAAATGAACCGTTGCCGAGCAGGCCGCAATCAAAAGTCGTCGCTCATGTTGCATGCGCGCTGGTGGCATCTGCATTCGCTTTCCAGCAGAAGTAGTCCTTTCAGAAGGTGCTGTGTAGACATCTATAGTAACTCCAATGTGGTGTGTCACACATACACGTAGTGGGTCTTTTCACTTTGTGATTGATGACCACATTGGAATCGCCGTCTGTATTGGTGCGAGGCAAAGGATAAACTGATTTCTGTATCCTACCGATCCCATTCCTGTCTAGTTGTGCCAGCCCAGGGCAAGGAGGAGGAGGAAGCACGTGTCCCTTCACCACTGCCTCGAACCGTCGGGCGACTCCTCGGTCCACACCGCCTGCTCTAACCGCAATACGCGGAAACTTGCTCGGATCTAGAGCGGTGGTTGCCGAGGGCACTTGATATTTTGGTATGTGCAGGTGTCGAAGATACATACACCCGTGGTTCCGATGGTACGGAACCGACGAAAGCAACACGGACTAGAAGCCAACCGTTCATGCAACAACGACCTCGTCTGTGCTGTAGCTCCAACGCTCTTTTTCTCTTTTCCTTTTTCGGAACCCTGCAGCTGCGATGTGCCACGAGCGCTCCAAAATCTCCTGTATTGCTGCTTGAGCTTGCAAAAATAGAGACGATGGCTACCCTGTCATTGGTTCCCTTGGCAACCGATGCACAACCACTTGCGAACAATCGTCTCGCGCCTCCTGTGCGACCCCAGCACGGCTGGAGAGGGAGACCCGTCCCATTCTCTGGGCTCTCTTTGTGCATCCGCCGACCCAATGCCCACACCAGTCACTCTCGTAACCAACGACTACTGAGCACGGAAGTGGGAGTATAAGCGTAAGCACCGCCGATACGACTGGTTGACGATGCCCAGATGGATCGCGAGCTGCTTCACGAAGGCAGGTGCGTGGTTGGCTAGCAAACCCTGGACGCACTGGATCATCGCGTACGCCAGCTTGCTGCTCTCCTTCCTCGTCGACCGCTGGTTCATCTTGTCCGCGCTGCTCGCCAAGTTCGGCGGCGAGCACGAGTCACATTCAGCCAGAGTCAAGACGGCAGTGGTCGCGTTTGGACTACTTAAGGACATCGTCTGCGCGACCTACTTCGTCTTCTTCCTGTGGCTCGCGGAAGTGGTGCTGCGTTTGATCTGTCGCAATAGGAAGACACGAAGGCGATGCGTTATGGCGACCAAGACGCTACGCTGCGTCTTTTGCCGTGGACATTCTGCTGGCGCGGCAACGTCAGTTCCGCTTCATGTTCGACCTGATTACAATGGGGATCGCGGAGAAGGACAAAGCGGCGTCGATAGAGATCTCAGACGAAGAAACAGACGAAGGGTACGCGACCGTCGCGGCGATCGTGATCGTCGGTGGCATCTTCAGCGTCGTCGGCGCACTGTGGCTCGACTTGACCGACTGAAACCCGTTCGGTTGAGTGATTCGGATGCAACGGTTGTGCACCACGACCAAGTACCACGCGCTATCGACGGTTGTGGCCATTGAGGTTGACAAGACTGCGAAGTAGAAGAACAGCAAGACAGAGGAAGACTCTGAAAGCGGGGCACCTGAAGAGTTGGGAAGGGGGAGAGCAGATACACCACCACGCCCGCGCCCTTTCATGGTGATACCGCGAGCTCGCGCGTGCCTGTGCTGCAGAAACCTACAGACTCAAAGGATCAACGTGCGCGTCGCGTTCGTCGACTGCGGTACCAGGCGCAGCGCGTCAACTGGCGCCGAGTGGTCGTTTACACCGTTTGCGCGTCCCTCATCTTGGTCGTGGTGCCAGTCGTGGTCATGTTCATCGCGGTGAACGCGGTTGGGTCGCTGGTAGCAAACGCGGCACTCAACGCAGTGCTGAACGAGTTCTTCGGCTATTTCTTCAGTGCCAGCTTCCTGCCGACTGTCGGAGACGAAACCATCGGGTCGGCTGCTCTCTACTTGGACTCAGACACGGAAGTGTACAAGCTCAAGAAGCAGAGCTCTCTGTATCGCACCACGATCGAGTTTCGCGGTGACTTGCAGGTTGGTGAGCCATCCTTGACGTAGTCGATGAGAGGGAAGAGTCCGGCGAGTGTCATGACAAGGCTGCCAGCAACCAAGATGTGGTGCCATGGGAGGCGGGGCACTGTAAGCGGTAGGAGCCTCCAATCGTTTGTCTTGGGCGTGATGGCGCTGGATGTTGGTGGGATTCGTGCTCTTGGACTCCGAACGAGAAATAAACACCTCCTGTCAATGAGCGGTAGGGGCCGTTGATGCAGCTGAAGGCGACTATACAAATCACCGGCACCTATTTTAGTCGTACGCAGCTTGGAATTTCAATAGCCGTAGTAGGATAGTCGTTTCGAGCAGGATGCGAAGGATGCAGAGCGGGAACTACCGGCCAACTATTTGACGACTCGCTCCCTATGTACAGTGCTCAAAGCTGGGAGCGAGCCGCACCATCCCATTGTAAAAGTCATACCAAGCGCTCACATGGAGCGGAAAAGCGGGGCAGCGTCCGCAATAACAATAGACGGGTAGGTTGAAGAGCATCACGACAAGACAAGACTGGTCCTTTTGGCGCTGTGCATAGACAAAATTCGCATGTTCTGAATTATGATTGGTTAAAATAGCGTGCACTCAAATTTGATTGGGCGGGAGGACTGTGCGACCTGTTGCAGTGGATCGCGTACGCTCACCGTTTCGCATTCCTTGAGTAGGAGCCAAATCGCATTGACAGGGGAAGCTAAGGGTGGCTCCACGTTCTCTCGTTACGCTTAAGCTGAACGAGTGCGCACCAGTAGCTCAAATTCGCTTTCGGATAGTGATGGCTCAGCTCGGATCATGCGCTCAATTAACCCAATCATACGATATAAGCGGTACGGTACACGTGCCTCGCATAAGAAGTACATTCCAAAGTCGATGGCTGTTTGTTAGTGTGATTCCGTTTTCAACTTCGGCTACTCTACGTCGTCTGGGATGGGTATCAGGTCGCACGAGCTGACAGCGTCCAGTACACCCGTCTCGGTGCCGAAACGAAAGAGTCGACGGCGCCGCAACAGTGGCTCAAACCTGGCCGGTAGTGGCGTCGAGCCGCCGTCAACGAAACCTCCCGGCATCAGCTTCCCAACACCACCGGTCATCATCTGTTCCATGGCTCGCTGTCGCTGGCGTGGCGAGATGTGGGCCGGGTTGACGTTGAACGCAGCATTTGCCATCGTGGTGCAGTCGTTCTCGACAACCACCGGGGATGTGTCGAGCAGCGCCTCCACATTCAAGTACAGGAGCTCTTGCACAGCACTCTCCAAGGGCATGTACTGTGCGATGCTGCCACTTAGTGTGTCGCTGTGAGCTTCTGGATCGCGGATAGTTGACGACGAGACCACGCCAACCGCCCACGGTGAGAAGAAGTACGGCACACGCGCCAGATCGTACGCGATCCAGAATGACTCCTTGGCACCAGTCGAGTAAAATCGGTTGGTGCGCTGCTCCGTGATGAGGGAGAAGATGATTTCGAGGGCGGCGCCTGCGCGCGGCTTGTCGATCGCCACGACAGACAAGTCTTACTCGTGGGTAGCATTGCCCTCGAAGGCAAATACCGTCTACAAGTACTGGGACGGCCCCTCAGTGCCATCGATCTCGAATCGCGTGTAGTCGAAATTGCTGATGAAATCCTCAATGTAGTTGGTGGCGTTCACGTTGTTGTTGGAGTAGCCGTCGCCTGGGATCACACGATTGAAGAAAAAGGTCGTTCCCGTGCTCAGATACCCGGGCGTCATGCGCAGCACAGCCGGGTCGTGCATGAAGATGACGCCAACGTCGAGAAGCAACACTTCCTTGATCATTGAGTGGTAAACCGCGAGTGGCTTGAGCCACCGACTGCGGAAGTCCGGCGAAAGATCGGCAGATATCTTGTCGCTCTCCAGCATTGCCGTACACACATCGATGACCTCGAAGTTGTCGTCGGTCGTGAGTAGCAGTGTGCGAGCATCGTCTGGCATCTCATCCGGGAAGCAATAGTATACTTGGATGGGCTCGCGGTTGCCGTGGCAGCGCAACTCGCAGATCAACGATAGTCCCATGGCCAGCGTGGTCTTGTTCATGCACAGGATGATGCCGCGTTCGTGTCTGATGGACTCTGTTATGGTCGCGGAACGCGCCGCCAAGAGACGCAGACCTGCCACGATGCGGGAGAGTTGGGGCCTGTGTGGTGCATTCAGCGACAGAGATCGCCTGATCGAAGTCGAGGCAGAAATCACCAACACTGTGGCGATGTCCAACATGACCGCGAAGACCACTCGTATCACGCGTGTCGGGGCTGATCGGTGCTCATTGACGGAGCCGCTCCGCACGGAGTCACAGTCGCGGTCAGGCGATACCCACGCACGGCTTTGGATCTTCGAGCCACCGCGCTCGCGCATAGTCTGATTGGAAGTGGGAGTGTTGAACCTGCTGTGAGGAGCGCTGTCGACGCGAGCGACTCGGGGTGTCAATTTGTGGATGGATGCCCTGTTGTACGTTTGGAGACTGATCGCTTCATTCGTGCGTGGTTTGGTGACCTCCAGCCCCCTCTACTCGCAGGGTTTTCAACGGCGACGGTCCGCACGTCGTCCCATAATTTACCAGCGGCAGCTCGAGCGCCTGACGCGTTGGGACGTTGTACTGGTACGCTGGGAGCAACCGATCGACTAGCCATTGAAAGGTTGCTCAGTTCGGAAGCGATATATTTGGACTCTGCTGGTGCGGATAAACGACTCGAAAACATTCCGAAATGTCCCAAACACTTTCATCATCCGTTCATTCATACGCCGAATAATGCATAGAAACCGATCGAAAGTTTTGGAAACGACTGGAGCTTTCAGTCAGTTTCTACTTCATCGGTATGTGAATGAACGCATCGAGGAACGCGCTCCTACCGGCAGTAGTCCAAATTTATCGCTTCCGACCTGAGCGACCTTGCATTGGCTAGTCGATCGGTTGCTCTCAGGATGCCACTACACCATCCCAATGCGTTTGAACCGCCGCGGACAAATCATATCCGGATAATTTGTGGGGGCGACGCTACGCAACATATCGCGCGGCCTGTGAAGGCCTATGCAAAATAGGTATGTGTACCTAGATACCTAGAAAATATTGAAATAGGTACTGAAAAATTAGATTAGGTTAAATACAAACTCCAAGTATAAACAAGCATGAATGCCTACCGAAAAGTTATTCTGAGCCATTGTAAAATGAAAAAATAGGCATTCCTAGCTTTGGCTAAAAAACAAAAAAAACAAATCCAGGAATAGGTATTTTCCCACCAAAATGCCTAGTTTGCAGAGGCCTGCGCACAGCACGTATTACGGAGTTATTGTTTTGTGCTGAGCTGTTATTGGGTGATAAAACCAGCGCTCGATTGTGATTGGCTCAGCCTAGGCAGGCATTCCCCCGATTGGCGTTCCTCTTCTGTGGGTTTGTCGCCGCCGCCGCCAACAAGCACAGTAAAGATGCGGTATGTCGCCTGTTGACGGTTGCTCACGGCAGTTAGAAGCGATGGAGCATTGAGATGTCCCTACTGGTCCTCGGTGCCACCATTGTAGAGTCGGAGTTGGCTATGTTTGATACGGCGCTGTATGTCCACGAAAGGCTCATCCGTGCGTTTCAGCATATATATGAGGTGTAGATCTTCCGATCGGCCTCACTATGAACGATTCGCAAGCGCTAGCTGGCTGCATGACGCCGGCGGCTCCTGTCGAAGCTTCATCTTAATTTTCACCTCTTCAACCCCGAGACCGTCGCATTTATAGAGCGACGCCAGACGCACATCCCGACCGTGCACCTTCGAGCAACACGTCCAACGGCTCCGTCAGCTTGGTCGACGCCGGACACGCCAAAACCAGCTCTAGTTACGGCAAATATCGCTTTGAACTATCGTAGGCCAGCAGCGGCGTGGATTCCAGTTTTCTCCGTCTCATACTCTTTCGAGCTCTCTCGACTTTGGTTAACCCTCCATGCCACTCCCAGCATCCTCGTCACCAGCCCTCCTGGCATGAGATAGTGTCAACTCATCGTGAGTGCTTCGTGCCGCAAGACCGTTCTGCATCCTTCGTTACATCCACCGGGATACGCAGCACAGAACCACAAAGACGGCTCTCGTCCTCTCCACCTCGCGATCGGTCGGTAGTGCGAGCTGCCTGCTGCTGTCGGCCGTGCCAGCAAGTGCATCTTCTGGTACGCGACAGCGCCACCCGCGGTGACGTGGCGAGCTGGACGAAAATGCAGAGGAGAAGCTGGAAGTGCCGGTGACAACAACGTTACTCGTTGTAAGCGGCACGGGCGACGCCAGTCGTGTGGTTCTCCGTGTCGGTGGAGCGTGCCGCATGCTCATAGGTCCAGTCGTGGCGTCATCCCGTGCAGGTCACGTCCAAGCTGCTCTCCGAGCCTCCTGGCCCACTTGGGCCCGCATTCTCAAGACCCTTGACTCCGCTAGCCGGGGTTCAAACGAGCCTATGGTGTCTTGTGACACCACCGCCAGCACGAGCGACGGTCTCGTGAGTGCAGAGTGCAGCAAAGCGGCCACCGGTGTGTGCAAGCAATGGTCGCCAGCCTACGTGGCTGGGTATCCGGCATGTACCGCAAACGAAACTATGCGCATGCTCTGGGTCATCGGCAGCTCGTCGCTTTAGGGGCGTGACTGGTGAAGGCGTCTGCGCGCACGAGCACGATCCAGAAGCTACCAGGTGCTCAGCGTCAACGTCAGCAGCAGAGCCGTCGTGTTTCGGATAGCCGGCATGCTGATTGAGGTGACCTATTTCTTCACTTCCAGCGCAAACGATTGAGCCGAGATGGCAGCGCCATTTGCGCGACGACCTGGGGCCAAGCCCTCCTAGCGTGTTACTGCGTTTGCCTTCATACTCGGCTCGTGGACCGGACACTCTTGTTCCGTCGCAAGTCAACTGGATCGCATGTCGATTCTCTGATGGGGCTGCTGATAGCAGGGGCGACGCCATCCCATGCTCGCCGTTAGTGATTGCGCTACCCGGATACTCCTAACGCTAAAGATAGCCTCAGTTCACGCTAAAATATCGGCAAGATGTCACATGCGAGAACTCTCATACATCCCGTGGTTTTTGGTCTGTAGTCAGCAACAACCGACAGTGTAAGTAGACTGCAGTAAGCAACACCTGGTAAATAGAGGCATGGGATGGAGATCAAGATATTGACGTTAGTCGCGTTGTCTCAATGTCAATTAATAGACCTGTCACGAGTTAATTCTGTCATCGCGAAGGAGACAACCATCAGCCTGAACCGAGATTAATCTGGCCGATTAGAGGAGAGCTATTCGCAGCGCTCGGCGGCTGGACCACGGTCAATCGAAGTAGATGCGAGCGCTAACGTCCAGGACCTGACGTTGATGCTCCCACGCGTATCCTGATCGCTTATTGCCCCTTGGCAACTCAATTGTGCGCCAACTCGAGCCGAAGCCACCGCGTACCGACGGGACATCAAGTCGCCACATGCAAGTGAACCAGGTGCATTCGCCAACTCGACTCGCATTGCAACAGCACCCACCCAGCCAGCCAGGCAGCACACAATGACGGCGACTCCTGCAAGCCAACCGGAGCAGCCGATCGGTTCTTCGCCAAACAAACGGCTGCGCTTCGGTCTCGCAGCTCTCTTCGTGATTGCAATCCCTAACCTGTTAATGCTCTGTTCTCTCTCAACGGCCAGCATCGACATTGAGTCACGGAGCCAGCAGCTCGCTGCAAAGTTTCGGCGCAACGAAGTCACTGAAGAAACGTCGCCGACAGAAGCATGCCCCGCCGACTTCCGTCCCAGACGTACACAGCTCTTCAGCTTCGCGGACTCGCCCAAGCAGCAGATGTGTCTGCTTGCTGCGGGGGCGGCACAGTACGGCTACGAGATCAACATGCTCGGCTGGAACAAGAGCGTGAGCTTCGCCGACGGGACATCGTGTGGCGACGCGTGCAAGCTCAAGGGAACGCAATGAAGGCTCACGAGCGCAAGATCTACTGGCAGCATGACCTCACGCAGAAGTACCCCGAGTACGGCATCCACGACGACGATCTGACTGTGTTTACGGACGCCTACGATGTGCTTATCCAGAGCAACCCAGGGCGCATTGCCGACCTGTTCCTCCAGTAAACACACAACCGGCGCGAAGTCGTCTTCAACGGCGAGCCGATGTGCGGCAACTCGTTCCTTCTAACCAACACCTATGGCGACAACCTGCGCCGCGCACAGTACGAGATCCGGCTGGCCAAGAACCACGCGCCTCGTAACGTCTCCGGCAACGACATGTGGAAGCTGATGGCTGCCAAGATGCTTATGAACTCCGGTATCTTCGTCGGCGACGCCGCGTCGCTCCGATCGTTCTTTGAGCGCGTGCTTGAGGTCCGGAAGACGCTGAGTAAGTACCGCGGAGACCAGATCTTGTACCAGATCTTGTACCACCGGTATCCTG
This sequence comes from Phytopythium sindhum, assembly GCA_023334395.1. NCBI lineage: Eukaryota > Oomycota > Peronosporomycetes > Pythiales > Pythiaceae > Phytopythium > Phytopythium sindhum. The sequence continues at coordinate 14,419 of JAASGW010000163.1, forward strand.
AGCTCAACCTCGTCGTCGACACCGACGCGTCTATCTGTTACGTCTACTCGTACTTGTACCGCCCTGGAGACGTCGACCTCTTGACGACTCGCACAGAAGGCAACACGACGGTCACCGAGTGTCACGCGAACGAGCATCTCACGACAGCAACTCCTGGCAGCAAGATCCACTACGGCGCAGACACGGAGCCGATCTTCATGCACTTTCTCGAGAACTACAAGTCATATTACGAGGTCACGTGCAAGAAGCCAGCGTGGACCGCGCTCGCCGAGACGATCAACGCCAACACAACCGGCATCCGAGACTTCGACCGCGGCACGCACGTCCCGCTGCCAGTCTTTTGCAGCGTGCCGAAGTAGTTAGCGTCGACGATCCGTCCTAGCCCCTCTCTAACAATAGATTAATTTTGCCCGAAGGAATACACGGCCCGGTCATCGTACGCATTTAGACCCGAATGTTCAAGCCTTTAGCGATGCTGATCAGTGTGAATATCCTCACCAGGTATCGATTGACGAGCATGCACTGTCTGTATGAGCAAGTTGGAAATGTCGGCGCTACATCAGCCTCTTCTAGCGTGAGCATCTGCAATGTACACAGAGAGGAAGTTAAACACGAACGCTGATCGCGTCTTGGTGGAGCTGCTGCTTGACCTGCTCGATCGACACTTCCTTGCGATGGAAAATGCCAGCGGCCAGCGCGGCGTCGCAGTCCGTCTGCCGGAACACTTGCGTGAAGTGCGCGGGCTCGCCGGCGCCGCTCGACGCGATGACGGGGATCCGCACAGCGCCCTTCACCAGCTTGATGAGGTCCGTGTCGAAGCCGGCCTTCTGGCCATCCGTGTCGACGCAGTTCAGCAGCAGTTCGCCGGCACCGAGCGCCTCCACGGCCTTGGCCAACTCGACCACGTCGATGTCGCGGGCTTCGCGCCCGCCGCGCACCGTCATTTGATACCAGCAATATTCCTCGCCGCTCGGGCCGGGCTTGGAGAGCTTGACGACGGAGTGTCCGCGCGCTTTCTCGTCGTAGAGCGAAGCGACGTAGACGCGCTTCGGGTCCATTGACACGACCACCGCCTGCACACCGTAGACAGCCGAGATCGTCTCGATAGAGCTCGAGCCGTCACCCTTGCTGCCGTTGGCGTAGTACTTCTCGGCCGCGTACACCGCGTCGCTGCCGATCGACACCTTGTCGGCGCCCGCGCGGAAGTAGCGCGATGCCACATCCAGCGCCGAGAACGTGCGCTGCTGGTCGTCCACGTACTCGCGGATGCCGCCACCCACCGTGAGCGGCACGAACACCTTCTCGGAGCTTGCCTCCAGCACGCGCAGCATCGGCATGTCGCCGATCGGCTGCTCGCGGAAGCTGCAAATGTTCAGGAACGTCACCTCATCCGCGCCCTACTCCAATCACCAGCTGTGTTAGTCCATCAGTGCAAGGTAGTCAGTTCATATCGTAGCGCTTGCTCACCTCCTGGTAATAGCGGGTGCACAAGTCCACGGGCTTGCCCATGTTGCGCACGTTGCCGTCGCCCGACGCCTCGCGGACGTCGTACTGGTCGCCCTTGGTCACCACGAGGTCGCCCTGGTCGTTCGTGCGCACATCCAGACACCTGCACCAACCACCAGCGCGTCAGTTCTCGGTCAACGTGTCGACTACCCTAGTTGCCACACACTTACGCGATGACGCGCTTGGACAGCGTCGTACGCGGCGCGGCGGCGGCGTTCGGGATGATCACGTCATGGTCCTGCATGCTGCCGAGGTTATCAAGGAAGCCCTGGAGGATGGCGATGCCGACGGCGCCGCTCTTCTCCGGGTGGAACTGCGTGGCCATGACGTTGCTCTTCTGCACCGAGCTGACGAACTCGATCTCGTCGCCGTAGTTAGTGGTCGTGAGTACCCAGGACGCGTTCTGCTCGCTCGTCTCGGCGCGGAACGAGTGCACGAAGTACACCTTGGCCTCGTCCACGGGTACGGGCAGGCGCGAGAGCAGCGCCGACTTCTTCCACACGCGCAGGCCGTTCCAGCCGATGTGCGGCACGGCCACGCGGTCGGACGGGAAGCGCGCGATCGTGCCCTTGATGACGCCCAGGCCCGGCAGCTCGGGGCACTCCTCGCTGCCCTCGAACAGCGTCTGCATGCCGAGGCAGATTCCCAGGAACTTGCGGTCCGCGGCGATGTACTCCTTGAGCGGCGCCACGTAGCCGCTGGCGTTGAGGAACTCCATGGCCTGGCGGAAGTTGCCGACGCCCGGGAAGATGAGCACCTGCGCCGCGCGGATGTCCTCGGCGCTGTTCACCAGCTTGAACTTGTGGCCCGCCGCGCGGATCGCGTTCATGAGGCTGCGCACGTTGCCGGCGCCGTAGTCGAGCACCGTCACCTCCACCATGGTCGTCGCGGGCTGGGGATGCAGAGAGGTAGTATAGATACCAGGTAATGCAGTGGCGGTCGCTGGCAGGGGCGGCCGGTGGATCAATGAGAGGCGGTGAGTTGAGCTGAGCTGCTGGTGGTGTTTGCGCTACACTCGGTGTCGAGTCCTGCGTAACTTGTGACGCTGGACAAGACTGTTTATTACTTTTGATTGGTGGATTATGCGAGGTTTTGAGGGAATGGAGGCGTCGGATTGGTGGAAAGAGGATTGGGTGTAAAGAAGACTCTCCTGGCTGACATCGTTGATTGATCTCTTCAGACGTTACAAGGCCAGTGTTGAGGTGTCTTACTGTTCGACTAGTTAATAAGTGCGGATTACCTGGTATCGGACTTATATGTCACTAAAACAAGAAGTCATAAACAATGTCTATGAAGGGACCGTGATAGACTATTCACTAGAGGCACCAGATGGCTGACTGATTGAATCGACAACGCAACATTCGGAAGTGTCCATGCTCTCAAGAGGCAACATCGCTGCCAGCCAGAGTGCACCCTCCATTGAACTCTTCCTGCGTCGCAGGCTGCCCAGTGTATTCACAGCACTGTATGAAGATGCAAAGGCAACGGCAGACAGCGCGAGACGACGAGCGTAAGCGCGTGCCAGCATGGTCGACTGCCACCCGAAGCTCAAACTGTTATGTTGTTCAGCGTGGCATTTGCCCACTGCTGGACGTGCCTTTGCTGCTCCGGTCTGTACATTTTGGTCGAGTTGAGCTCCTCACATAGCGAAAGCAAGTGCAGCTCGTCGTTGCTTGTCAAACCGTCGGACTGGTCTCCCGACTTTCGCGTTGACACATCTCTACATGCTGCTTTGCTTGGTTTCAGTGTGTCGGTAGGGGCGCCGCGGTGCCAGCTGGTCGGTTCCCGCTGTGCATTTCTTTTCCTGGTCAAACCATACAAATTCCAAGTCAACTGACATCTCATGAGCCCGAGATCGAGTTCCCAGGTGGCCCGCAGTCGCTCCTTTGCGGTGTAAAGGTCCTACCACCCCATCTCGCGATCTTGTCGACCACACTATGGCCAACTGCATTGCACACTTGCAGCTCCCGATGTAAAAGAACGCCTCTCTCAACGCTCTCTGCGCTTTGAACGGCGTCGCGACGTCGCTAGCCGGCGCTTGGCGCGGTCGATGCCTGCTCCTCCGCCCTCCTCCCGCAGCAGCACTCTTCATTTTTCCTCCTGCGCAGCACAGTCTCCACCCCCACTTTCATCACATTAGCACCATGAAGCTCGCCGCTATTGTCGTCGCCCTGGTCGCCACCGTCAGCACCGTCCACGCTGGGGAGAGCGCGCTCGGCCACCCCGTGCAGTTCTACCGCGAGAGCTCGGTCGGAGAGGAGTCGGCCGGCTCGCTGCGCCGATTCTCGGGCAGCGCCGAAGACACGGTCGTGATCCCGACGCCTCAGCCTACGACGCTGCCCACGCCCGCGCCGACGAACTTTGGATCGGGAGTGACGCCTGCGCCGACCACCACGTCAGACGACCTGCCGACCCCGGCGCCTACATCGACAGGCGAGGGCTCGTCCAGCGCTCTCTACGGCGACCTCGGTGTGGCGTACTCGGTGACGAAGGAAGAGGTCGAGTCGGCGTCTTCCAGTAGCAGCAGCTACACGGTGCCGATTGCCGTTGTGGGTTGCGTTGCCGCTGTGGCCGCCGTCGCCGGTGTGGCGCTCGTCATGCGCAAGCGCAAGCAGGCCGCGCAGACGGAGGGCGACTCCGAGTACAGCGACGACATTTCGACGCCCGTCGTCAAGATCGAATACAACGACGACATCGCCACCCCCGTCGCCTAACCGCCTCCTAGAAGCGACGATTGATGTCTCAAGATTATCCTGCTACCGACTCGTCGAGCGAGCACGAACGCGGCTACTTCCAGCAAGGGATCGAACTTTGCTGGCGTACGGATGTCGCGGACGCAGGCGCTGTCAGCTCGACTGAAACCGGAGCGAGCAGGTATTGGTGTTATTATTTGTGCGCAGCGGCGCGCCTCGAGCAGAGAAGAGAATTTGCCAGGCGCGCCTGCGTCGCCCATGGAGTGAGTGTAAGTGTAGCAACAGGTCGTATCACCGTAGTGCCGCTTCGTAATTGTAGACGTGTAAGTAAGCCTTTTTGTCAGCAAAGCTGCATCTGAATGGAATCGAAATCCAAAACCAGTCAGTTCAATACTCAAATGGAGCATTCGCATGGTTGATGTGTTATGAAGCGTTCACACTGTGAATCACAAGGCCATCACAGCCGACACGACTGACGTTGATGCAGTTGACGCTGATGGAGCTCCTCTTAAGTACGCATACGAACTTAACGCTGGCGCTTGTCGCGTTGTGCTAAAGTTTAGACGCCTCTGTAAAATTGCGGCAGTGCGCGCCGTCGCTTGGACACGGCGGCCGAAGAAGAAGACACGAAGAAGGCACGAAGAGGAGGAAGGCGCGACGCGAAAGCGCTCGCGATCGCACGACGCCACGAAGCTTTGCTTGCTTTGATCAGTGTAACTATTCGTGATAGAGTTGACATTTGCTCGATTCTGTCAAAATACTTTTGGTAAACGCGATAGTAAAACAACTCGTGAAGACTGAAGCCCCATCATGTCTCGTGGGGCGACACATTGCGCTCCGCGCCGAGACAGCAGCACGAAGTCGAGACTTGTGACGGTGACCTCGGTGGTGGCACGGTGACACCTATCATTACCCACCAAGGAGACTGCCGCGGAGCCTCCTGCTTCGCTCTGAAGGCCGCAAGGTGGCTACAGCGGAAGTGCCATAAATCAAGTAAAAAATGTCATAATTGAGCGTTGCGGTAAGCAGCGTTCTTGTGGTCGTGACGCGCGCTCGTCCCGCCTTCTGGGCGAGTGCCCGAAGATCGCACACCCACTTTATGATCAATTCTGTATAATTTCAAAATTTTACAAAATAGCGATTTTACCGATAGACGAGAGGTCGCCCCTCAAAATAATCAATTAATTCATTGATTATTTATGCGTTTCCCTACTATATATGGTATATTAACTGTAACTAATTCGCTCAAAATTCACTCTAATATTTACAACAGGAGGGCTAAACTGCCACTCTGACCGAATGACATCCGTCCCGCCCAGGCGCTGAAAGTGTGCCAATCACGCGCGCACCTGTCGCATACGTGCCCCAATTGTATGCTCGCCCACGTGTATGGAGACTGCGGGCGGCTCCGCCCAGGGCTGGACGCCGGCGGTTCACTCACGCTCTCGCCGGCCCAGTCCGCCCGCTAATTCCCAGGGAACGCGTCTGCTTCTCCCCGCCTTCCCTCCTCCGTGGGCCCCGCCTCTCCGGTCGAGGGCATTGTCAAACCGCCAGCCATTCCGCTGCTTGCCGCCACTCGGCGCCGCCTCCTGCTCTGCCGCCGGTGCCTCTCCTCGTCGACCCGGAGCGCCATGCCGCCCACGCAGAGCCCCCCGGCACTCGCGGACGAGCAGATGCAGCGGCTCATGGTGGCCGAGGACGCGCTGCCATCGCTCGCGCAGCAGCTCCCGCCTGTCGCCGACAACTGCACGCGCCTCTATTTATGCCGCCACGGTCAGACCGGTGCGTGGCTTCTTTTCTTCCCCAAGCGATTGTATGAGCTTCAACTGACGATGGCTGTGCTTCTTCTCCTTCTGCCAGACTTTAACCTCCAGCGCAAGCTGCAGGGCCGTGGCGTGGACATGCCGCTGAACGCGGCGGGCGTGCTGCAGGCCAACTACCTGGCGCGGTCTATGCGCGGGGTGCCGCTGCGCGCAGTCTACAGCAGCTCACTGCGGCGCGCGCGCGACACGGCCGCGGTCGTGGCGCAGTACCACCCGAAGCTCGAGGTGCAGACGTTCGACGAGGTGCAGGAAATGAGCTTCGGGCAGCTCGAGGGCAACGCGCTGGACGTGCTGGAAGACCAGATCCACGCCATCTTCCGCGTCTGGGAGCACGGCGACTTCACCGCGCGCTTTCCGGGCGGCGAGAACCCGCTGGACGTGGTCGCGCGCGGCTTCGCCAAGATCGACGAGGTCGTGCGCGCGTCGGCGCCCAGGGACGAGGTGCTGTTCGTGACCCACGGCCGCTTCAACAAAATCGTGCTGGCGCAGATGCTGCACGGCGCGCTCACGCACATGCAGGAGATCAAGCAGGAGAACACATGCGTCAACGTGGTCGACTTCGACCACAAGGCCCAGGTATACCGGCCCGTGGCGCTCAACAACATCAGTCACCTGCCGTCCTCGCCTGCCGTGTAGGCGCCGACGCTGCTGCAGCTGTATTCTTTGTGCATTTCTATAGAGCTAGACGAGCTTTCATCGCTGCAGGTAGGTAGGTAAGTAGAGCGAGAACAGAGTAGTGAGAGAACAGAGCTGTCAGTCGATCCGACCGCAGCGTGTGCATTTGAGACGCACGAACAGTAACTTACGATCATTTATAGTGAACGGATGTGGTGTGTGGACCTCGAACGAGCTTGTTGTTGGTCGATCGAATGGTTAAATAGCCCCCGGCAACAGCTTGGAGAGCACGAGGGAGTCTATCTGCGCGAGTCCGCGGTTGACAGCCGCCGCGAGGCGCTCACTTTGTCTCACGAGTGCGGCGACTCGGTGGCCGAACGAATTATCTGACGATGTCAATATGACGGGCACAAGAATTAGTCGATGCATAGGCTGGAAGAGAGTAGATGGCCACTTACCTGGCTCGAGGAAGCCGCTGTGGAGAAGATACGGCACGTAGACCGCAGCGATCGCGTCGTACTTGGCTGCCAGCAGCGCGGCTGGCCAGGGTGGGAGCACCATGCAGCGCGCAGCCTTGTCCGTCATCCACTCGACAAGGATCTGCACGATATCGATCGCTGGATCATCGACTCGTAACGGTGTGTCGGACATCGGTGGTGGCCACTTACATCGCGTCACAAGCAGAGTGAGGACCTCCTGCAAATGTACACGGTCAATCCTGCCGCCCCAAGTGCCGTGAAGCAAGCTTATGTACTCACGCACGCTGATATCATTGCTGGTGTCTTGGCTGAGTTGGTTGCGGACGCTTCGAAGGAACGCCTCGTAATGCTTTTGCTCCGACGCAGCGCGGGCATTGACAGCATTCAGCTGAAGTGTCGACGCGATCCGACACAGCTTGATGGTGCGTGGGTGCAGTAAATAGCTCTCGAGCGGTGGTATCGTCACCTGGCCAGACAGCACTGGCATACGCTCCATCATCAGAACGCGCTGCATCCTCGCATGCGCGGTCATGTTGAACACAGTGACGCACCTGGCACGTTGACAGATTTGAAGCTCGTGCTTATAGCAAGTGCAATGGACTCTGAAGCACGTGTGCGCTGCGCTTCGATCGCTGATTTGGCAAGAAAGCCCCTGGTAACAACGCAAGCTCCACATTGTCAACAGCCTGGTCCGACACTTCCGACATCTCTCAGAACGCAGCACGTACGATATCGCCGCAGTGCTAATAAGCGCCGAATCTGGGTCCAACTGGCACTGCGCCCGCACCTCCGCTAGCACGAGGCCCAAGAGCTCCGATCGGATGGGATGAGTCACCATGAACGGACTCTGGAGGATCGCTCCAAGCAGATGCTGCGTTGCTGTGCAGTCGCGTTCACCCGCAGCATTAGCCTCCCTGCCACTGCCTCTTACGCGATACGAGACTCCCTGAATTACCTCGCTTTAGGTCGCATTGACACAGCAGCGCGCCCGGCGCGAGCGTCGGCAGCGTCGCCAGCGGGAACCGCTCTCGGAACGCAGCGCCTTCCTCTTCCTGCTGCTGCTGCTGCTCGCCTCGCGCCGCCGCGGCCTCCACGATCGCGGCCCACCGCAGCGCGCGCCGCAGCGACTCGGCGTTCCACGCGCGCAGCTCGCGCGTCTGCGAGCGGTTCACGAGCGCCAGGAACGTGCGCACCGCCTCCTCCGCCTTCTCAGCCGTCGCCATCTTCATCATTGCTCATTTTAAGCTCGTCAGTGGTTGTGGAGGTTGCACGAACGTCGCACTAACAGGTATCGTACCATCGTGTGATTTGTCAAAAAAATGAGAATTACATGTGTTTGATTGGATAAAAATCCAAAATACCGAATGTGTGGCGCGCGCCCCCAACAGCCAGGCAAAAGATTTCCCCACCCCGACGCGGCAGTTACCAGGACTTGCAGGGAACGAGATGGCAACGCCGGCGACGATCGCGCGCCCCACGGGCGAGACGCTGCGCGGCAAGCAGAAGGAGAAGGATGTGCGCATGTCCAACATCATCGCGGCCAAAGGTGCGCGCTGCTCCGGCGTTTATACGAGCGCTAGGGCTGGAGAAACATCACTCTAACGTACTGTGACTGCGGCAGCGATCGCGAACGCCATCCGCACGAGCCTGGGCCCGCGCGGCATGGACAAGATGATCCAGCAAGGCGACGGCGAGGTGATCATCTCGAACGACGGCGCGACGATCCTGTCGCAGATGCAGGTGTACCACCCGACGGCCAAGATGCTCGTGGACCTGTCCAAGTCGCAGGACATTGAGGCGGGCGACGGCACCACGAGCGTCTGCGTCATCGCCGGCGCGCTGCTCTCGGCCTGCGAGGACCTGCTCATGAAGGGCATCCACCCGACCAACATCTCGGAGGCCTTCGGGCTCGCGGCCGTCAAGGCGGAGGAGATCCTGACGTCCATCGCGCGGCCCGTGGACCTGACAGACCGCGAGGAGCTCATCAACTGCGTCAACACGTCGCTGTCCTCCAAGGTCATCTCCGAGTACGCGGACCGACTGTCGCCCATCGCCGTGGATGCCGTGCTCAAGGTGATCGACATCGCCACGGCCACGAACGCGGACCTGAACGCCATCAAGGTGGTCAAGCAGCTCGGCGGCACGATCGACGACTCGGAGCTCGTGACGGGCCTCGTGTTCAACAAGGGCTTCGACAAGGCTGCGACCACGGACGCGCCCACGACTATCGAGAACGCCAAGATCGCGCTCATCCAGTTCTGCCTGTCGGCGCCCAAGGCCGACATGGAGAGCAATGTGGTCATCAACGACTACGCGGCCATGGACCGCATCCTGCGCGAGGAGCGCAAGTACATCCTCAACCTGTGCAAGAAGATCAAGAAAGTCGGCGCGAACGTGCTGCTAATCCAGAAGAGCATCCTGCGCGACGCGACCAACGACCTGTCGCTCCACTTCCTCGCCAAGATGGGCATCCGCGTGATCACGGACATCGAGCGCACAGACATTGAGCACATCGCCACGACGCTCGGCTGCCTGCCAGTTGCCAATATCGAATACCTCACGCCCGAGAAGCTCGGCACGGCCGGCCTGGTGCAGGAGGAGACGCTCGGCGGCCACAAGGTCGTCAAGATCACGGAGGTGGAGAACCCGGGCAAGACCATGTCGATCCTCGTGCGCGGCTCGAACAAGCTGGTGCTCGAGGAGGCGGACCGCTCGCTGCACGACGCGCTGTGCGTGGTGCGTTCGCTCGTGAAGAAGCGCTTCCTGATCTGCGGCGGCGGCGCGCCCGAGATCCACCTGGCGCAGAAGCTGGCCGAGTACGGGCGCACGCTGCACGGGTCGACGAGCTATTGCCTGCAGGCGTTCGCCGAGGCGCTCGAGGTGATCCCGTACACACTGGCGGAGAACGCGGGCCTGCACCCGATCGGCATTGTGACGGAGCTGCGCGCCAAGCACGCGCAGGGGCAGTCGAGCATGGGCATCAACGTGCGCAAGGGCGCCATTAGCGATATGTATGAGCTGAGCGTGCTGCAGCCGCTGCTCGTCAACACGAGCGAGATCGCGCTCGCCGCCGAGTGCGTGCGCATGATCCTCAAGATCGACGACATCGTCATGGTGCGGTAAGCCGCCCGACCATCGGACGGACGAGTGCGAGCGCTGCTTGTTACACGAGTAGGAGGAGACGGAGCAGGTCGCCAGGGAGGCAGCGCCAGGGAAGGAGGGGCACGGAACACACGAGCGAACAATTGAAGCACGAGTATTGATTATCCATCGCGTTGGCTTGTGTCCTTTCTATAGTGTCGACTATTCATAACTCGTCCTCATAGTGTTGACCATAAGTTATGGTCCACACGTAACTGATCCCCTTGATGCGGTTGCCGTGTTACAGTCTACCGTGCGTAATTTACGTCCGAATCCGGTCCATTCCTGTAAATTCAACCAAACAACTGGCAGCCGCTGCGCCAAGCGACCCGCGTCCCATACTACAAAACATAGGCAAGAAAGGGCGGCGACGACCACTTCGTCCAGCTAGTCGCCTCGCTCGCTGTGCCTTGGCCCCTGCCGCCGCCCCCATGGCCCGACCGCGCAAGTCTTCGCGCGGCGCGTCGGCCCCCCGCGAGGCGTTGGCGTCAGCGTCGTCGTCCGCGGAGCAGCTGGAGGTCAAACGCGGCGCATTCGCCAACTTTTGCCGCAACCCGTTCTGCGGTGCCGGGCTGGCCAACCGCGTGACCAAGTACTGCGAGGACAAGCCCAACTGCCAGCGGTACCGCGCCGTGGTGATGCACTGCGCCTTCCGCCGCGTGCTGGCGCGCGCGGGCGCCCCGTTGGCGGCGGACAAGAGCGCGCCCGGTGGTGCGCAGAGCGGCAGCAACGGCGATGCCGCGTTCTCCATCCCGCGGCGGAAGCGGAAGAAGCCCTCGGGCGACGACAACGACGAAGGGCAACAAGAGTCGGGCGCGGACGCGTCGGATGCGGCGGACAAGCGGAAGAAGAAGAAGAAAAAGAAGAAGGCGCAGCAAACAGCGGCGACTGGATCGCTGACGCCGGTGTCGTCGCGGTCGCCGTCGCCGTCCGTCGTCCAGGACGCGGTGCCGATGGAGATGCGCGTGCGGCAGCGTCAAATCCAACGGCACGTCGAGGTGATGGCGTCAAGCGACGGGCAGCAAGGTGACGCGGAGCTGGCGGCCGCCGCTGCTGCGGTGGGAGATGCAGCCAAACCGACGGGCGGCCGCGCGACGACGACGACGGCGCAGGCGGTCAAGCAGATGAACATCGAGCTGGTCCCGCTGGGCGCGTCCAACCAGGCGGTCAACCTCGCCGGCGGCGGGCGGTACGTGCAGAGCGGGAACCGGACGGCGGGGCCGACGCTGCCTCTACCGCCATCGGCGGCAGCTCGACCACCACCGCCTAGTACCTTCCGGCCGCCGCTTCCTCCCAAAGCGCCGTCTAACTCTGTTAGCACTGCTGCAGGTGCTCCTGTTGCTGGACAGACTGGTACTGCCACGAGTGTTGTGCCACCCCAGTCGTTCACCGCTGTCCCACAGGCATCTCGACCATCCAGCACGAGCGCTTCGAATAGTGCCCTTGGCACTGGATCGTCCTCAAGGACGCAAGCTCCACCCTCCGACTCGAAGCTGCCAAGCACGACTGCTGCATCAACTCCTGTTGCTGACAATGGTTCATCTAAACCAAGCACGATGCGGATCTCCGCATCCGACTATCTATCTGCTCGGAAGGTGCAGGAGGCAGCAGCAGCCCCTCCTGCTTCTACTGGGGCGAGTTCGGCACCGCAGGCATCCAACCCATCAGCTAATCCTCCAGCCACGAAGCGGTACCAGCCTTTTCGAGATAACTACCGGTCCGACAGCCCGGACTTTTCGTTTTCGGACTGGGATCAGCCTACCGCGCACGAGTCCGAGGTTCCGGCAACTCGTTCGTCAGCAACGACAGCCCGAGCGGATTACCGGCGCGAGCCAAATGAGCGCTCGCCGCTTGCAAGGAGTCTGAGTCACACGGACGACAGAAGTCGGCTCCCTCCTTCGCCAAACAATCGACCAGGCTACCAGCGAAGCCGCAGCGACACTACCGCCCAGCAAAGCTCGAGTCATCGCGATGACAGGTATGTGCAATCGTCCAATGGTGATGCTTACCGCAAGTTTGGTGGTGACTATCCGGAGGACAGGCACCGCGATTTGACCAGCTCTCGGTCGGTGGACGAACGAGCACGCGTTGAAGAATATTTTCGGATGAATCGAGATGCTGATCGACGGAGTCCGCGCCAAGACCGCTACGAGGATGGCTATCGACGCGATCGATCGTTGCCTCGTGAGTCATCTGGTGGTTCGAGGCGTCCTGTCGATGTCTTTGGTCGTGAGATCCAACACGAGGAACGAGATCGCTCGGCGGGCCATTCTGCCGCGCGTTCCTCTGATGCTTCGCCAAGTAGTTCCGATGCGCATGATAGGCATAGTCGGAATGCTTCTTCCGTCTCCAGTGGACACGGCGCCAATTCTAGCGTGAAGAGCTCGCCGTTCGAGATCGAACCGCCGCAGTTCTCTTACCACGACAAGTTCGTGAGCGATTTGGTGTCGGTGTTTATCTGCGAGATCCCACATGCGATCGGAGCGGTCAAGAACAAGACCAAGAAGCCGCGCAAGATGAAGTGGTACCTCGACTACGTAGACCGCGTGGTCAAGCTGTTTGGCCCGGGCGTGAGTATCCAGATCAAGAATAACAAGGCGGTGATGCTGGTGGAGCAGTGCGAGTGGCTCGTGAAGGAGGACTCCTCGACAATCAGTTTGTACACGAGAGTGCTGCATCGACTGTTGGCGGAGGCGCTCATGTGGCGACACATGCGAGAAGCAGCGGAGGCGCGCTTTAAGGGAGCGAAACGCGATTTTGGAAGGAACGCGGACAAGGGGATTTCCTTTATCCAGATGTGGAACGCGCTCAAGACGCACAACTCTCTTGAGTTTGTTCCTCTCGAGAAGCAGGTACGGTACTTTTGTGGTGCTCGTAAGCATCATTGGTCGTTTTCGGTTGGCAACGTGGAGATCGGAAGCGGCAGTCATGAAGACAAGCGCATCGCGTTTAATCTTGCGACCGCCGCGAGCATGGATTTTTTGCTGAACCTACGCAAACCTGAGCCTGAAAGACGGCGATGGGAGAACTCCTCAAGGAGCAGAGACCAAGACTGGACTTCGTCGGAGAGAAGCGATCGGGATGACCGTGACCGAAGACGCGAAGGTCGGCCGGAGGCCACTGATCACAGACGCTCGGAAACACTGGCTGAAAGCAATGGTGGCGGTGGAGAGACAGTTGTCCCTGCTCCCACAGCCGAAGCAACGAGTGTGATCGCTCCTGCGATATCTTCGGCAGTTTTGCCAACCGAAGAGAACGTGCCACTGATTGGTAGCAACGCTCAAGACACAAGTGGTGTATCACGCCAGAGTGTTGTGGATGAAACTTCATCGCAACCCCAGTCGACTAAGTCTACGGATAGTAATGGTGTTGATGCTGCGACGGTGGCTGGTGCTAATACATCAGATGCCCCTGGGCGGCCAGTCGATCCATGGCTACATCGCTCTCCCACTGGCCCCAGACTGCGGCGGCCATCGCCAACGGATCCTCGTACGGCTGGTCCGACGTCTAATCCAAGGACACAAGGTCCAACAACAAAGCCTCGCGCTGGGGTGGCTTCCAATCCGACTACACAAGGTCCGACAACGGATCTTCGAACTCGAGTTGCTCCCAGTGCTCCCAGACGAGTTCCGGCAACCGTTAGTGTTGCTGCAGCTGCCAATGGTGTCAACGGTGGGGGATCCAGCCCAGCGGGTACATCCGCGCGATCGATTGATCTCAGTGAAGACGAGATGAGCATCAGCGAAGAAAGCGATAACGGTACGTGCCTTGCGACTGTCTCTCCGCATTGTCCTAACGGGGCACAGTTGTGCTCGAGCGAGATATTGGTCGTTGCAATTTGTGCTGACAAGATTTGTGTTTGGATTTGTCTGACCAACTGTAGAGAGCTCTCGTCCAGCCCCCGCCAAGCCGCAGCCCAAACCCCCGGCCGAGGCGCAAGACACGACGTGCCATTTCTGTGCTATGATCCGCCTGAGCAAGCCAGACGCCGTCAACACCAAGTGTTTCCGGTGCCAGGCCAAGGCGGCACCCGGAACATCATAAACCAGTTTTCCAAGTCAAGCACCGGCGCAAAAGAATATCAAGATTATAGACCGCGCGCGCTGCTGCCCGTGCGCCACGCCCTAGGTAAGAGCCAAATGCGCTACCGTGTAAAGAAAGACGATCGAGTTGATGCCCGGAACCACGCATGTGTCGCCTGAGCTAGGCGTTCTTGAGCAAGTCGCCGAGCTCCCAGATCATGATGGCTCCCTCCGCGCCGACGGTCACGACCTCACGGCGGTCGGGCGAGATCTTGACGGCCAAGATGGCTTCGCTGTGGCCTCTGCCGGTCGCCACCGTCTCGCCGTTGTCGTAGTGCCAGAGCTTGAGCAGTCCGTCGCGCCCGCCGGTCGCGAACAAGGTGCCTGAGGCCTCGATGTCCATGGCGAGCAGCTCCTGCTCGGCCGCCTCCTCGAGCATGCGGATGGCCTCGCCGTCGAACGCGTCGAAGTACGTGACGCGCCGGTCCGAGCCGCACGTGATGAGCTGACTCTCATCTGGGTGGTACAGGATGCGGCGGAAGACCGTGGACGCGAACATGGCCTGCGTGCGCACGAACGTCTCGAGGTTCCAGACGATGCACGAGCCGTCCGAAGACGCGCTTACGCACGCGCTGCCGTCTTTGGCCACCTGGATGGCATTGACGGGCCCGCGATGCTCCTTGAGCGACGCCTCCATGGTCTGTCGAGCCGCCGAGATGCGCCACACGCGCACGCGGCCATCCTTACCGCCCGTCACAAGCTTCCACTCCTTTCCAGAGGATGAAGAGCCTCCACGACCGACATGAGGGCCCGAGGGTGCGCAGACGGCGATTGCTGTCACCGCTTCGTTGTGCGCGTCTTGGATGACGAACTTGAGCTTGCCGCTCTCGGGGAAGAAGGCGCGCACCTTGCCGTCGTCCCAGCCACTCACGATGGTCGAGCCGTCGGGCGTCAGGTCGAGACAAGTGCACACGAGGTTGGGCACCTGGATGCGCAGGATCTCGTTGCCGGCGCGGGCATTCCAGATGCGCAGGTCTGTCTTGGAGCAGGTCACGAACAGGTGCGAGTTGTCGGCGGCCGCGCGGTCGGGTGAGCTCGGGAACACGACGTCGTTGATGCTGCTGTAATGGCACGTGGACGCGAGCTCGACCTGCAGCTCGCCGTTGTTGGTCAGCTTGAAGCGGTACGTGTTGCTCTGGTTAGTGCCCGCGAAGAAGTCCCCGTGCGCGCCTTCACTGATGGACGTGATGCCTCCCAGCAGCTTCTCCATGCTGTCGGTCGGGATCGCGTGAGTGCTCAGCGCCGACGAGATGTTGCCGATCTTTAGCACCGCGAGGTGGCCGTCTCCAGCGCCCACGAGCACAAAGCGGCGGTTCTCCTCGTCGTCGTGGACGAGCACGGACGATACGCCCTGGCTGAAGCGCTCCTTGGTCGTGCGGCTGTAGCGCGGCTTGTGCGTGCCGACTGGCGGGAACAAGCAGTTGGGCTTAGTCAGGTCGCAGTCGAGGATGATCTCGAGCAGGTCGCCGGTCTTGGTGCCGCAGTAGGCCACCTTGTCGTCGGGCGAGACGCCGATGCACGTGACGATGCGCTTGAGGTTGCCCAGGTTGGCGCGCAGCGGGTGAAACTTGCGGTGCTTGAGGTCGACGCGCCAGACCGTGATGGCGTAGTTCCCGCCCGTCACGAGCAAGTCGTCGTTGGCCTGCGTGTGGAACGGCGCGACCACGAGCGTCGAGTCGTCGCCCGACGGCGTGCCGCACACTGGCTCACCGGTCGCCATGTTCCAGCACACGAGCGCGTTGTCATCCTGCCCGCCGACCGTAAAGAGGTGGCTGTCGCGCGCCGAGAAGGCCAGGTCCTGCACGCGGCCCATGTGCAGCACGAGCCGGAAGAGCGCGCAGTCGCTCTGGTCGGCGCACTTGTCCATGTCGCGGGTCGCGCGCGCGAGGTCCCAGACGATCACGGGCGCCTTGTTGCCGCGGCTCTTGCAGAGCTGGCCCGACGCGAGCCGCGTGCCGTCGTTCGAGAGCGCGATGCATGTAATCACGTCCGAGTGGCCACGCAGGAAGCACTGCGTGTTGCGCCGCAGATCCTTGACCACAACCGCGAGCCCCAGCGAGTAGATGAGGTGCCGCCCGTCCGTCGTGTACAGCAGCGTGTTGGGGAACGCGCCTGCCAAGAGCCACACGTTAGCTCAGCTCGACTCGATCCACGCGGGACATCCGTACCATTGTAGCCGATGACGCGGCGCAGCTTTAGCTCCTTGGTGGCGGCCATGGCGAGATGAAGCGAGCGGTTCGGGTGAATCTCGGCGGTGGCGGTGGTAGCAGTGATCGAAAGGCTTGAGCCGAGACAGAGGAAGAGCTGCAGACGTCGTGAACCTGCTGTGGCACCTCTGAGGCGCAGAGCCGAACGGACGGAGGGGTTTCAGCGCGCTCCCCAAGAAGACATGAAGCAATGGGAAACGACTGCTTGATGTGTCGTTTCCTCTATCCTTGCTCTTCTCCGATTGGCGCTAAAAATATCGTCTAAGAGGGATTTGCTGTCGAGATCGCCAATGTGAAGACATCGAGCCTCGATCCTGCTGCGGTGATTGATTGTCTAGTTATGGTTGCTGTGGCTGGACTCGCGCTTGGCCTTCTTGAACTTCTTGCGGAGGCTGCGTTTCCGACTGAAGGCGCCGTCGAGCGACGCCGCGCCCGCCTCGCGGATCTTGGCCAGCACGAGCTCGTTCTCCGCCGACACGACGTTGGTCACTGCAAGAGTTGTTAGCGTACGAGATAGTTGGGCATGAGGTCCTAACGTATGCCGTTAACATGGAGCACTTACCTCGTCCGGAGGATCCGGCGCGAGCCGTGCGACCGATGCGGTGAAGGTAACTCACGACGTCGTTCGCGAACTCGAACTGCACCACGTGCCCGACCTGTTGTGGTTGACGCCCATGCATTAGACGCCGTCATACGAACCACGTCACTGTGATAGCACCGCCCCACCTTGGTCGTGTCGAGGCCGCGCGCAGCAATGTCGGTGCACACCACCGTCACATTGGCGGACGCGTCGTCCAGCAGGCGCAGCACCTCTTGGCGCTCGGCATTCGGCACCTCCTTGTGATACAGCGCGCAGTTGGGCAGCTGCTTGTTGCCGCGAAGGAAGTCGAACAGCGCGCTGGCGCTCGAGATCGAGTTGGCGAAAACGAGCCTGTTGCCTGGACTCTCGTCCGCGCTAATGATCTCATAGAGCAACTCGCATCGCGCGAGCTCGGTGTCTGTGCCTGTAGTGGCTGCGAACGCGTCCAGATCGCGCCACTCGACTGAGAGGCGCGGCAGGGTGCGGTGGAAGTCCTGCACGAGCGAAACAGACGCGAGCATGAGTACGACCGACCATCAGCCGGCTTAGTCGAAGCAAAAGCGAGTCGATTCGTACTTGTGTTACTGCAAAGTGCGCGTCCGGGAACTTGTGCTCGATGAAGCCGCGGACCGACCGCTTGCCGTAGTCTGGGATCGTCGCGTGTCCAACAGATAGCAACACGAATCGTCACAAAACAGTCAAGGATACTCTCGTTTCATCCACAATACACATAGCAGCACGATTGCAATCAATATGACGACGTGGGGAAGGATATAGCGCTGAAAATGGTCTGCGTGCGCCGCTCCGATACGTCCTCCGGGCGGATGCGGCCCTCCTCCTCTTCATCCTCGTTCTCAGTCGCCGCGGATCGCTGCCTGCCGTCGTCCACCTCGTTCAGCTCGGCGCGCAGCACGGGCTGGTTGCGGATGGTGGCCAGCAGCTGCTTGGTGTCCTTCTCGAACCCGCCGGAGAGCAGCATGTCAGCCTCGTCCACGACCACGACCTCCGTGAAGGCGAAGTCCTTGGGGCTGGAGGCGCGCATGAGAGCCCGTGGTGTGGCAACCACGATCGGCGTCGCTCGACGCCGCCGCTCGCCCAGCTTCTGTTGCGTTGAAGACAGCGCGACAGCGGATTCAGCAAGCTCGGGCTGGACCTGATGCAGCACCGACGCGACCTGGCGCACCAGGTCCGCCGAGGACGTGAGCACCAGCGCCACGGGCAGCCGCACGCGGTCCAGGGGCAGCGGATGCTGCTCCAGCCGCTGCAGCACTGGCAGCAAGTACGCCAGCGTCTTGCCGCCGCCCGTCTCGGCCGCCACCACCACATCCTCACCACGCAAGGCTGCTGGGATCGCCTGGGATCAAAAATGGACATTAGACGCAGAGACGTGTGGAGTTGAGACCGTCAAGGAGAGCGACTCGGCACCTGTTGCTGCGCAGCCGTCGGCTGCGAGAGCCCGAGCCGCTCAAGCCGCTCCATGAGGCCGGCGCTGAGGCCCAGCGAGTGGAAGAGCGAGCGCTGGGCGAGCGCCGAGCGCCGTAGCGGGCGGAGAGACGTCTCCAGCGGCAGCCGCGAGCGCATCATGATGGTGGTCAATGGTTTGGCGTTGCAGTGAGTGGCCGCGGCGGAATCAGAGACGCTGATTGGATAAAAAAAGCGTTATGTTTTAATGTGATTTAGGATAATGAAAGTGTTTTTCGACTTGCAGCTTTAACTGTAACTGAATTTCAGAATAATGAGCATTTTTTTTTTTTTTTTTTTTCCGAAATGAACCAAGTTGACAGCGTCATTCGATGATTATCAAAGCTCCACTGTAAAAAAGGTTGTTACTCTTTGCGTCCTCCGAAGATTACTGCTATCCGACCCAGCCCACATTACACTGAGCACTTTCGCCCCTTGGTACGTTTTGTCCTCTGCTACTCATTATATCTAAGCGAAGCCTAAAGAGCGACGAAAGGATGTCCTACGCTTGAGTGTACTTGTACACTAGTATTGCAGTGTCAACCACAACAATGGCAATGTGCACCATCAACCGCCAGTATTACTGTTCTGATGTGGCGAGTTGCGCGGTTATTCGACTACCTGCGTTCCTCAAGGTTGAATTACGGAAGTACATCCAGCCATCTCGCTACTTCACACCGGGCTCTTGTGCGTTGACTCAACTGATGTTGGGGGATCGAGTGTGGTGTGGTGTGCGCCGAATGGGGACACTCGGTCCCCAGTTAGCGTATACGAAAAAAAAAATAAAGAGAAGAAGAAAGGTTCCTAATTTTTACGTCTCGATCGCATTTTTACCAAAGTAAAATTCTATTTCGTGGTCTTTTTTACATGTCGCGTTTGATGCTGAAGAGTGGCGTTTTAGATGGAAGATTAGGGTAAAAATACAACTGTATCTGTAAAACCCTGGTGTTAAACGCGCGAGAAGAGGATGGGGGAGCTCAAATTCAGTTCATCATAGAGAGACACCCCCCGACACTGCACTTCAGTATGTAGAGCAACTTACTGTAGTTCACGAACAAATCGATTGAGATAACGCCATACCCAAGCTTGAATTATGCGGTGCTCAGCCAATTGAAGTCCCGGCAATAGCCGATCTACTGGACAAGCTTCTCCTTCGCAGTTGGCATCTACAGCAGGCTGCGACTTCTCTCCAGTGAGTTGTTGCAACCTCTCGGACACGAATGGGCAGGCTACGATGCATGCTCGCTTTCAGTGCTTCGAAATCCAACGCCAGCATTCAAATTCAAAATTTGGCGGCAAAATCGCTGCAGATTGATTGTCGATTGCCAAGCTAGCTGGTCCCCTGTTTATCACCGAGAAGCTGCGATGAGTCGCCAGGCGAATCTGTCAGCTGGCTCCTGGTAGGAAACGTCAACGAGTGGATAGAAGCGAGGCATCCACTCGGAATGCTAGGCTTCGATTCGCTTCTGCATACTCACCGCGAGACGCTTTCAAGTCACTAGCGCTGGTCGCATAGACCACTCGCCACTAGAAACCGCAGCCGCGGGCGCGCTTTCTACTCTAACGCTTAGTACAGTACTGTATGGGGAGCGGAGCCTGTCGACAGGCTCTCGTTCAGCTCAGAGCTGATACTGTAGTTGGCGCATGGCGCTGTGGCCTTATCAGCAGTACGCTGCTGGGCGGCGCGTCTTTGTTCAGCGCTTGGAGCACCACTGGCGTGGTCGACACGATGCAGTCCATTCAGCGCTTGTACTGGTACGCATTCCACCTCTACTGTTTGATTTCTAGTGTCCATCCGAGAAGCCGCAGTGCGTGAGGCGCGCGTTCGAACGCGTTCGGCGACTGAATGTGTCCCCACGCGCCGGAGAAATGCGCAGAGAAACACGGGGACACGCGCCAAGTGTACAAGCATTTCGAACGCTTTTCTTCTATCTTCCCGGTTCTCAAAAATACGCTGTCCGATACGAACTCGATGACTATCAAGTTTACTGTTCAATGCCCCAATTGTAGTAGACAAGCGCCAGCGATACGCTGTCAATGAGGACACAAGCGACTGCAGCTCGCGCCCTGCGTTGGTCGCAAATCTATATGCTTTAGGGTGCGCACACCGAGTGCGCACCTCGCGTGGTGGGACCATGCACAAGCCTCGGTGCCTATGCAGTCGACGCGTTTTTCGTCGGCGCCAAAGGCGCTGGGCACTCGACGCCTCTGTAGCGCGCTACGTATGATCACTGATCGTGTACTGCACGGCGGATGAGCCCCCTAGCGAGCAGCGGTAGCAGGTTGTTGCACGCTTTGACAGCGTTGACTGTATGATCGTAGACTGCAAGTTGTAGTTGAAGTGTGATTGGTCAAAATGTGGTGTGGGTCACATCAAAACTTGAAGTTGCCTTTTGTACCACACCACTATAATATCCAAGCTATTGAGCGAGTGGTGCTTTGCTGGCATGGAATGCTCCCGAACCTGGCGCACCAGGCAACGCCCGTGTATTTCTACCAATTGGATGCGCTGCAACTGGATGCGAGCCCTTCAACAGGGCACTGTTCCATCCCCGTTGGCATTTTACGGGCCGGTTTCTCTGTCGGAGGCGGAGAAATGAGGAGCAGGAGACGCAGACACGCGCGGCAGCCAAAGCAGAGCCACAAGTGCGTCGTACTCCGTACTCTCTGGAAAAAAGGGCGCATTTTGTTTGTTATTCCTTGGTCGTCGTCGCTACTGTACTCCTGCACAAAGACGAAAGCCCGGTGTCGCAACTCTTTGTAGCCATCCCTGGAACAGCGCCAGGGCCGCTGACGCGCTGCGATGCTTCTGTCTTGGCGCTCGGTATTATGCAATTGCCGTAAATGCACGTGTAAAGCAGCTAAATCCGTGATCAAATCTGCGGCGTGGCGAGAGCTTGCACCATAGAACGAACAGCAGGCAACGTCAGCTTGGATTTTTGGCTGCGACACCTACCTGCCAAATAAAACCTGCGCCGTTGTGAGGCGGGATCTGAACAGGGAGCTCGAGGCTCTGAGACGGCACTCGCGTAGTCAATGGGAAGAGCACGCGGCTCAATGGCAACGAGAATGAGAGTGTAGTCTGCAACGAGAGGGAACAACATCTCACAATGCATTTGTGGGTATATCAAGTTATGTTTGGTTGTCTGACCCAGGAAAACTACTTTTGCGATTTGTATGGATTCCTAATCGGTCTGTCAGTGGCAATCGCCAAGTATTTTGGACAGTGATGGACGAGCGCGCGGGGCCCGCGTCTTGCCATCCACGTCTTGCCGCCGGCTGCTTGATCGACGGCGACTTCTATGCTGTCGTCGATTTGTTGCAGGCCATGGGGTGGCACCCGCCTGATGATCTCGTGAGTCCGACAGCCCATGGCCATCAGAGTGGCCGGCGTAAAAAAAAATCGCGTTCTATGAGATAACTCGTACCGTTGACATAGTAAAAGACAGAGAACGCGTCAAAAAAGTAGGATTTAGCCGTCTCCGATCGTGACTTTGGGCAAAAAGACAAGAAACCAACGGCCAAATACTTACTGCAGTCAAAAGAGACGCGGGCTACAACATACTGTGCTGTAACCGTGCGTGCGGCCTATTTTTGTCGCCAGGGCATCTCATTGCTCGAGTCTTCCTGTAGCCTACAGTCTGATCTTTAAGGGTTTCTTACGATCTTTGCACTTTTGAGTGTCGCTTGTCTCTATCTCCTCCTGCGCTTGTTAAACGCCCTCGTGTCCTTGCCAAAAGTTGGGCAAGGGTTCGGTTTAGAGATATCCACCAATGAAGACTATGCTGGTGCCTTGGGACAGAGGCACGAAGCGCACCGCTGGATGTCGGCAGCAGCGGAAATGCGGCGCGCGCATATGATGCGGCGTCTTTGCGGCCGGCCAAGTGGGACTCGGCTCGCCAGCCGGCGAAAAACGCGCCAATCCCTTTCTCAATGACTTATTATTTGTATAGCCGACGCGTCCCGTCCGGGAAAATAAAAACACGAAGGCTCCAACTTTGGTTCTTTTGCGCGTCTTGACGCCTCAGTACATCGCAAGTCCGCGACATGGTCCTGCAGAGGTCATTCTCTCATTTGCCATCTGAATCAAACGCGACAACCTCACCAATCCACCACCTTCGCGTGCTCTCGGCAGTACGCGACCCCTTTGGAAACCACGACGACGACCAACACCTTCTACCCGAACATGCTCAACCGGCCCAGCTTCCAGCGGTACTCGCCTTCGATGCGCGAGTTGGACAGCGCGTCCGTCATGATGGGCCGGTCACCGACGCTGCCGGGCCTGGCCATGCCCGCTCCCATGCTGCAAACTACCTGCGGCAACCGCGTGAGCCCCGTGTCGAATGTCTTCGGCCCCACAGACTGGCGCCTGGCGACGGAGGACCTGCGACGCGTGCGGTCGAGTAACGTGGTGCTCATCGAGCGCATGCTGCGCAACCACCAGCCGCACGACGTACTGAGCCAGGTCCCGGAGAACATCGATTGGCGGTCGAAGACGTTCAAGCTCGCGCTCAAGATCGAGCGACTCATCTTCAAGGCGGCCAAGTCGCGCGAGGACTACCTGGACCAGGAGACCCTCAGCCGCCGCGTCAAGATCCTGTCGCGCCACCTCGTCCGCATCCGCATGCGCAAGAACGCGCTCGCCGACGGTTTCCCGGTGCGCACGTAAGAGGAGGGATCCCCTTTCATTAGACTGCGTCGCCGGTGGCACTCCGAGCGTGCCAACCCCGACCGCCCGCCTGAGCGCATGACCGTGAGTCGCCTTCCTTCTTCCGAGCGAGCTTTCATCGCTCAGTGCGTCATGAGACTGAGAAGCACACCCCACCCACCCCCATTCGCTCGGACGATGCTTGAGACGGCTTTGTGCGATGCCAAGCTGCGCAGTGTTGTTAGCCCACACTATTTATTCCACCGTCAGGTTTGATACCTGAGATGCGGCTACTATCACTCGTTTAATAAAGTAGTTGATTGATTCATTGAAATCCGCATTGCTTCGACGTTTGAACTCTCATCATACACACATCAGCGTTCTTGTTGCCGATGTGGACACCTTCCTGCAGTGCTCTCGGTGCCAACTCATCATTATTGGCGACGCCATCCCCCTTGGAAATATACCGAATGTTAAACAACGCCTCCATTCATACAGTAAACGCAGTTCCTTCCTCGTCATGCTTCGCTGGACAATGGCGCCGTTCGTCGGCCTTACAACGCCATACACCAAGCAACAGCGGGGTGCTCATGGACAGGGGGAGCGACGTAGATGGCGCTAAGCTTTAGCGTCATTTTCTCGCTTTTAGTCTATAACCTGTCCCTATTTTGTTCATCTGTCGTTTTTGATTGGTCATTATCTAATTCATTAGATGGTTATTTTACATCTGTCCAATCAAAATGAATTTTTGAATTTTTAAGGATGCGATGGCGTCCAAAAAAAAAATTGTGCTACAAAGAAGCGACACATTTCGGCCTTCCTTCAGCTTCAGCGCTGCCCTCTGTCTAGAAGCGGCAGCACGCCGCCGCGACGTGATGAGCGTGGAGATGAGAAAAGTTTAACAGGCGAAACGTGCGGGTACAGAATTGTGGAGAACATGGAGGAAGCTCTGAGCACGGTGCGTTTCCAGCTTCACTACGAGGCGGCAAGTCTTGCCTCAAGGATGGAGAAATGCTAGCGCGAAAAGAAATGCGCCGCCTTACATTACAACAGGGCCAACCTTCGTAGTACCTGAGCTCCCATACAAGCCTTCCGGATTTTCATTTTGGTCAAATAACATTTTTTTTTTTTTTTTTGCTTTTGTGTTGTTTTGTTTATCGAAATTCTACTTTATGAAGTCCAATTCGATCGAAATCAAAATAGTGTCATAATTCGGATTTTTTACAATAGAGATACGACTTTATGTTTTGAAATGTTAGCCCAACCACAAATTTGAAAAGTTAGCGCAACCACAAAAACACGAGCCGATCTGCGTTCTTGGCGCTTCTGGAGCCCCGTTCAGGGAACCAGCGCCAACTCAGAACGGCAGCACGACCTCGAGCAGGCGCAGGCCCCAAGGTGATGCGTCCAACAGCCAGTACATTTGAAGTGCTGTACTACACCACCTTCGTCGTCCGTTCTGCAGACCTAATGATTTTCGCGCCCAGTTAAACAGGGATCGCATCTAAACGTCAACTGCCAATCTGACTGCGTCCCTTCCTCGTTAAAAAGTCTTTCCCAAATCTTGCTTCCCAAATGCGAGCATCTTCGCGCAGACAGGGTCCCGAGGGCATGGCGTATGAATTGCCATTATCATAGTGTCTATGTGGCTGTGTAGCAGCAGTGCGGTGTGATGTATGCGACTTGCATTCTACGCTACTCACTGGCTGACACTGCAGACATGACGCTGCCATAAAAATGCCCCGGGCGGTGATAGAAGAAATGGTCGTGCGTACATATAGACATGGAGCTGTTGCCACAGCGATTTTCAAGTCAAAAATGAGCTCTGGGCGCGCCGGGTGCTGCGGCTTATATACGCACGTTCGACACGCAGAAATACGCAGCACACGTGCCAGAATGGGATGTATGGGCTTGGAGCGTGGTCGCTATTTTTGACGTTGACCTTGGGCCACGACAATCTACAGTATCTTCGGGGACTCTCAGTACGGCACATACTTGGGTTTTGTAATGTATTGGTCCGAAGCAGTCCGTTGCAGCACTGGGAAGAGGCTGGATCATATAGAGACGCACCTGGTGCGCCATCTACCAACACTGCACCGCTTCTGTCGACCTTATCTACCCCACTGACCCGCCACCATGGCGCCTCGCGCCCAGAAACGTATCAATCCATTTTCTCTCTCGAGTGTAGCATTGATACACCCCACCACAGCTCTCGCCTGCTTTCCCACCAGGAGGAGAAAAGAGCCGAGCGGGCCATGGCTCAGTCCGTGTCATTTCAGAAATTGATTCAAGCTGCGATGCATGAGCTTCAGACGACAACGACTCGGCGCGACCTCCCGTTGGCTACCTTGCCGCGCCAACCGGTCGACAAGAAGTCGCTACCGTCCAGCGGCGGCGGTCTGCCGTGGAGCGACATCCGCTACTACGACAATAGCTGGTTCGAGATCAGCGAGGACCTGCGCAACCGCCGCTGGAAGAACGTGGTACTGATCGATCGCATGCTACGCGGTCACCGCCCGCACGAAGTGCTGACCCACGTTCCCCAGAACACTAACTGGCAGTCCAAGACCTTCACACTCGCGCTCAAGATCGAGCGCTTCATGTTCTTTTCTGCCAAGTCCCGCGAGAGCTACCTGAACGAGCGGACGCTGCGGAGTCGTGTGCGTCTCATCTCGCGCTGTCTTGTCCGACTCCGCGAACGCAAGAACCTCGCGTACACTGGCATGTCCGATCCGCGGCTAATGCACCTAATCAAGCGACACTTCGCGTGATCAGCAGCCGCAGAGACGGGAGTCGAGGTAGTGGCGAAGTAATTGGCGAACTCCAGCATGAACTGAGCAAGAGGTAATAGGTACTTTTAACATCGTATATATAATTATCGCTTATTTGCATGTTGTATTCGACTGCAACGGTTTGGTGCGGAAGTACCCGCATGCTAGTGCCCAAAGAGTTTGTTGGTTGTTTCATGCGGGATTCGTTGTGAACTGTGCTTGTCGATGACACTCACAACATTTGATGGGGTCATCGCGGTGGATTACATCTATTATACGTTGCTGTCGATCTCGTTCAGCTCAAGCACATCGCACGACATCGAACGTATTGGTCGGAAGTCGTTGTCTGGCACAACCGCAGCTTCGGTCCTTTTTCTAATAATTTGGTGGCATGTCGAAAAAGGCAACAGACAGAAGCCCAACGCTTCTGCGCTGGTCACCGACCTATACAACCGATCGTCACTAAGCTGCCGGCATCCTCTCACCCTCGGCAGATCATTCAAAAGCGAGCGGTTCAATGCCATCGTCATGGGTTTAACGGATCGTGGGTCCATGGGTCGAGTTCTAGTTCTTTTCCGGCGAACCCCAAAGGCTGAACGAGGTGAAGTTGGGTCCTTGCGTTATCGTCGATAACATTGGAACAAGCAGTCAAGATTCGAATTGACGCTACCATGATTTTATTTGCAAAAGTTATTTTTTGAGTGTTGCTAAATTTTGAGTGAAATTATTCCAAAAGAATGAGCAAAACAGTGTCGTATTTCTCGATGGAGAAGACCAATCACTTGGTTAAAATGAAGCTCAAATTTACCAAAAATAAACTTTTTAACCCAAAGATCTGAAGCCAGTTACCAAAATTGCATTTTTAACCAATCAAATGTCCAGAGCGAGCTGCAAAGACACGAGTAAAAAAGCTACGGAAAAACGCAACCACTCACATTTCACTTTTTTTTGCGTCTTCCCACTTTTCACTGTATCATTTAGGCAAGAACAGTATCGATCAACCACCACCATAATTCTGTAGCCGGTCTGAGCGCTCAATCGTTTTCTAGCCGCACGTGTTGCAGGCCGACTCGATCCCCCTGCAGTCTTGGCACTCCAAATTTCGCCTTGACCCAAGAACGAAAGCATCATGAACCGGAACAGCTTCCCGTGCGGCTCTGAGGGCGTCTTCTCAAGCGACACTACCATGCAGAGCGATGACACGTGGATCGGCCAGTTCGATGACATCGAACTAGCCTCGAATGGCGCGGCCCCGTCGTCTCAGTTGCGCTCTGCGTCGTCTCTCTTCCAGAGCGAATGGATGTACAACTGGCGGGAACCGACCGAGGACCTGCGGCGACTGCGCGCTCGCAATGTACTGCTAATCGACCGGATGCTGCGAGCACACCAACCCCACGACGTGCTCACGCAGGTGCCGGAGAACACAAACTGGCACAGCAAGACCATCAGCGTCGCGCTCAAGATCGAGCGGCTCATGTTCACAACCGCGAGCTCCCGTCAGCACTACGAGGACGAGGCCACGCTGCGGAGCCGCGTCCAGCTCCTGTCACGTCAGTTGGTGCGCATGCGGAAGCGGAAGAACGTGGTGGCCGGCCTGGTG
The DNA here is from genome assembly GCA_023334395.1 of Phytopythium sindhum. NCBI lineage: Eukaryota > Oomycota > Peronosporomycetes > Pythiales > Pythiaceae > Phytopythium > Phytopythium sindhum. The sequence continues at coordinate 42,025 of JAASGW010000163.1, forward strand.
TATGTCTGAGCGCGTCAGGCTGATATTTATAGCGTTGAATTGCGTGCATGGCTTTACAGTTTTGTTGCCGCATCAAGTCTTTGTGCTCTATTTTAACGATGATAAAAGATGATTCCTTTGGTAAATGTGTCTAAAATGTGCAATTTGGCGTGTTCTATTAAAAGAACCAAAACAGAGTATCGTACAGTATACACACATACTGAATTTGATTTTAAATGCAAAATACAAAATGGCGTAAAAGCTGTAAGAATACAAAGTGTCGCTGTGAGCAATCTTGATCTTTGTCAATTCATCATAAGCACCGCTGACTGTTTGTGATGGTCGAGCCCATGCCGAGCATACTATCACAACAGTCGGTCGCTGTAAAATCCTATCATCTTGTGACAGTACTAATGCCCGGCTGTTGGCACGCCTGCCTAACCTCACGCTGAACATAAAAATCCTGTGACTAGCATACGCTTTCGACATTAGCTCATGTATCTGCCCAGCTCGACAAGATGCCGCGTCCTACCAGTTTGTTGTTGAGTAGCAGACCCGACGAAGGGAAGGAGAGTACGGCATCGAAGAACGGCATTAATATTGTCGGTCGGTCACTTGGCGCCATGGACGGATCGAGCAATCTATCAAAGCATTCATCGCGCCTTTTCGATGCGATGATTGCTGGAGATTAAAGACCCGCGACGACTTGACGAATGCTTTCTGCATCCCGTTCGACAAAATACCAGAGACTACAGTAAGGATTAGACAAACATTTATGGTAAAGTGCTCAGTCGCCTTTTCTCCGACACACGTAATTCTGCGGTAGGTTTAGGGTGGAAACAATATTGTCCATGTTCGTTAGAGACGGGCGGGGTTGGGGCTGTTTACTTTTTCGACCAATCAAAAACATGTGGCTACATGGATATGAAATTCCCAAAACACCAGTTCTAGGAGCATGGCGCTTCACGTTTTTGTGACGAAGCACGTGGGAAATTACTTGGTTTCAGTATACTGTGCGGGGTGTTCCACCACCCCCCCCACCCACCCCGAGCCACCACCATGCAGGAAAATGCTCATGAAGAGCTCCTCATTGCCTGAATAAAAACGCCACGAGTCTGTGAAGGTGAGTTGCTGCTGGCCCAACGACTCGCTCGCGAGCTCCTCTTGTCTCCTTCTTGCTTCGTTGGGAGAAACGCGGGCGTCTCGGGATTAAGTCAGCCGTCTAGCGTGGCGTCTCGCAGCTCGTCCGCCCGCCCCCGCCTGCGCCACAGGCGGCCCGCGCGCGTCTAGGCTCTCGTACAGAGAGACACAGTATTTATTGCGACGACGGACTCGCCGTGGCTTCTTTGCGGTCGTCAGAACAAGTCGCGTTTCGGCGGTGAGCACTCGACAGAGACAAGCAAGCAGCCCAGCCTCCTCCTGCGTCCATCCATCCCCATGGCGAGCACGAGCAAGTCGACTAGCGGCTCGGGATTCCCCGATGGCGATCCGAGCGACTTCGAGAACAACAGCGAGTTGCCTTCGTACATGGTAGGCGCCGACGCCGACAGCCTCGGTCGCCGACCACCCTTGGCGACGGTGTCGCCGTTGCCCTCTCCGTTCCTCGGGGGCATCGGGATGGCTCCTCCGGTGCTGACGGCTCCGGTCTTCCAGGCCTCGCCGGTCCCCCAGCCGACGGTGTACGGTAGCAATACTGCTGCCAACAGCAACGCGTGGCGGGAGGGGACTGAGGAGATGAGGCGGCTCCGAGCCCGCAACGTCATCCTGATCGAGCGGATGTTGAGCAACCACCAGCCGCACGACGTGCTCACGCAGGTGCCCGAGAACTTCAACTGGCACTCCAAGACGTTCACGCTGGCCATTAAGATCGAGCGCCTCATGTTCGCGTCCGCTACATCGAGGGAGAACTACCTGAACGAGTCCACGCTCCGCAGCCGCGTGCAGATCCTGTCGCGGCACCTGGTGCGTATCCGCAAACGCAAGAACGCCGTGGCGACCGCCTACGCCACCAGTGCCTGAGAAGGCTGCCTTGTGTGGACCACACATGCGCTTCGCCCTCCGGACCCACCAGCATGCTGGTCGAACTTTCAAGCCCTTGGGGCGAGACAGCGAAGGCCACGAGCTGCGCGTGGTCCCAACTGCCAGCCAGTCGCGCGCAGACTTGGATGTTATGGGATGGTATGCAGTGGTGAGTGCCATAGATTTAGACAAAGAGGAGGAAGGCCCCGTGCTCCTCACGCATGGTTCAGGAGGGGAAGACAGCGGTTTTGTGCCGCGGAACATGCCGCAGCGGGTATTTAAGTGGACGTATAATAAAGAGAAGCTTGTGTGGGAAACGTCGGAGCGAGGTGACTGTTATCATAGCGGCACACAGCGCGTGGCTAGTGTCGGGAGATATTTTTGACTCAACTACCAACAGAACGGACCAACCACCAACAACCAACCTTTCGCATTTTTTTTACAACTGATTCGGGATTTATACAATTCGATTTTCATTTTTGATAATTCGAGTAAAATTAAATCTGGCGAGTTGCAAAATAAATAATGAATTATCTAAAAAAATAAAATAAAAATCGTCAAAAATAAAAAAAAACAATTTTGCGAGGTGTTTTGCTGCAACCAAGTCCTAAGACGGCTGCCTGAAATATAATCTATAAATATGCCTGCCACCGACGTCTCACTCGGCATCGAGTCGATGCTGATGACCCGAGAGCGATTCATCCGTGCACCTTCACTCAAAGGAGACAGAGGATTGGCCACGGACGAGTGCGAATTGGAGATGCACAAGCCACCGGAACCCGCCAACGCGTTCGGTGGGGTACGCACGATCACCAGGCTCGATAGTGCCATGTCACCATGCAGTTCTGACCTCGAATGACTGTTGCAGGCATCGGGGGCTCCACGGCGAGCCATGTGGAAGCGCCAAGTCGCAGGCCAGGCCGTGAGTCTGCGTCGTGTCTCGAATAGTTCGATATGGGGCTTGCATGCTGATCCCTTGTCATGCAGCCTGGCAGTAGTCCCGGCAGCGACTCGGTCGCCCACATCTCCCTCCCCAACGGCGAGCAGATTCACGACATGTACGTTGCGTTGGCTCCTCTCTATCCATTATTCGATGTGCGAACATTGTCCGTGTGCTGGCGTGATGAGGCAGAAGTAAACTGCTGCAGAAGCACTGTGTCAAGGACGAGCAGCGTACAGCGCACCGATTCCAGCAGCAGCGAGAGAAGGCGCGCACTGCTCGTGAGCAGAGCAGCAGCAGCCCTGGCCGGCAGCCACTCGACCCGACCAGTGTCATTGCGCAGAGACTGACCGACGCGCCGGACACCTTCTACGACACGGACTGCGGTTCGAAGAAAGTTCGTGTGGTTGCCCTCGACGCTGGTCGCGGGTGCGTGCGACTCTAACCTCTCGTGATCCCAACAGACTATGCAACGCGCCTCGGACGACACCAACACGTGCCGCAGCGCGTTCAGCTCGACCAAGGACCGGTTCGCGAGCACAGCCGCGTACCGCGCGTTAACGTTCGCCAGCGTCGTCAAGGAGCCCTTCTCGGACCCGGAGGCGATCGGACCGGGCACGTACCGCTCCAAGCGGCGCGCGATCCAGGTCAAGAAGAAGCACGTGCCAATGCCGGCGTACATGAGCAAGTCGGCGCGGTTCGAGCGGGCGCAGGCGCAGGTCTCGGCCGTCCTGTCGCTCGTCGACGGCGGCCACCGCGAGCCGCCCAAGAGCCCCGTGCTGGAGAAGGCGGGCGGCTTCGTGCAGCATCGGCCGTCCACCGAGAAGACCCGCGGCCCGGTCTTGTCGACCACACCGAGGTTCAAGTCCCCCGTCTTCCCGGGTATGGAGGACGTGCTTGCAGGCGAAGTGTGGTGCGTGTGCCTCGTTCTCTGACGTGACTTAATGTTTGCACAGAGCGGTATGTATCGTCCAAGGAGTACCGGTGCACCAAGGACGCGCCCGACCGGTTCTACGATATCAGTCCGTCCTGCAAGGTGCGATCGGTCACTGGCTCGCGAGCTTTGTCTACTATGAGAGGCCGTCCTAACTCGTGCGTCTGGCCCGGAACAGTTCTCGATCGACGCGTCCGTCAAGAGCTCGAGCTTCCGCTGCTCCGCGATGGTCTCGCGCGCCAACCGCCTCTCATCGGTGCGTCCATCGTTCCTGATGTCATACTCCAGGGCGTCACGCTAACGCTGCTGTTACCAGGAAGCGTCGATGGTGCACAACACGCCGAATGTGCCCATCCTGTCGAGCGCCACGCGGGACATCGGCCCCGGCGCGTACAACGTGCCCGTGGGTTCCTCCGGCGCGCCCGGGGACGTCAACTTTATCATGATGCCGCAGCACGTAAGTGCCCACGTTCGCGCCTCTATCTCAGCCCACACTTTGAATCAGCGCACGGAACTGACGCGCGTGGCTCTTTATGACACAGATGGACCGCTTCGGGCTGCCCGGCGCCAACGTGGGCTTCGTGGAGGCGCGCTTCCGGCGCTTCGCGCTCGACCCGGAGCCGCCGCTGGCGTCGCCCAAGCGCTCGCCTTCCCGCTTAGGCGCACGCTAAAACTCGCAAAAAAACTCTATTTTTATTTTACCCAATGAAAACGCGTTATTTTGGAAATTGAGCATATTGATTGGTCGAAAATCAGAGAGCTACGAAAGACTGGACGCTGACCACCACACACCTTTCATACTGTTAGACCGACGTCGAGGAAGAACCGAGGACTAGAATGAGCAAGATCTGGAAGAGCGCGCCGACCAAGTTCTTCAAGGCCGTCAAGCCCGTCGTGCACGTGGGCTTCGTGCCGCTTATCCTGATTATCGCGCTGCGGCAGGAGTCCAACCTGTCGTACGTCTGTTATTCTCTTTGTAGGCGTCTAGTCAGGGAGAACAACGGACTAACGCGTTGAGTGTGAATGGTCTTGCAGGCTCTGGCAGATCCTCAACCCGTTCGCGGCCCCGGCCGAGCCTCCTCAGCTCCAGTAAACGCGCTCTAGTGGCCCAGATGAAGGCAGGACCAGAGCGAGGAAAGAGCATGCGCTGCTACAGTAGCGAGGAGAGAGAGAGGCAGTAACAGCGCAAGCGTTGGCTCGAGAGGCGTCGATCGCAGTTGGTATTGCGTTGACCATGGTGGTGTTGCGTTCAGATTGTATGGGGGAGAAATGCAAGCGGCTCTCCTTCTCCGATCGAAGAGTCTGGACGTGACTAACACTTCCAGATCCGGCACGTGTTGTCCTTGGAACCTGATCCATTCGTTCACAGTCAAGCGTTAGCAGGTGCATGGAGAGATGGCGGATGCGTGACAGCAAGAGCGGCACACCTGTGATGATGGTGTCCCCCTCGTAGTTGAAGGCGCAGCTGAAGATCTCGTCCGTGTGGCCCTCGAGCATCTGCAGGCAGTCACCGGTCTCGACCTCCCAGAGGCGCGCGACCTTGTCGCTGCTGGCCGTGAGCACCTTGGAGCCCTGCGGGTTGAAGCACACCTTGGAGATCTCGGCCTCGTGCCCGATCAGGATGGCCTGGCACGCGCCCGTCATGGTGTTGTAGATGCGCGACGTGCCGTCCGCCGACGCCGTCACGAGCTTGGAACCCGTGGCGTTGAAGCTCACGTCCAGGATCTCGTCGTTGTGGCCGCGCAGGGTCTGCACGTTCTGGCCGGAGGCCACGTCCCAGATCTTGCACGTGCGGTCGATGGACCCGCTGATGCACAGCTCGCCCGTGTAGTTGAACTGCGTGCTCGAGATTTCGCCGTGGTGCCCCGCGAGCGTGTGGATGCAGCGGCCGGAGCGAACGTCCCAAACCTTGACCGTGTGGTCGAACGAACCCGTAATGATGCGCTCGCCCTGCGTGTCGAAGTTCAGACTCACGATCTCGGCCGTGTGCCCAAAGAGCGTGTGCAGCTCCTGGCCTGTCTCGACGTCCCACAGCTTGGCCGTGTTGTCCATAGAGCCCGTCGCGATGACCGTGCCCTGCGGGTTGAACGACAGACACACGATCTCGGTCGAGTGCCCGCGATACGTGTGGTACAGCTGGCCGGTCTCGGCGCTCCACAGCTTGCACGTCTTGTCGAACGAGCCCGTGATGATCTTGTCGCTGGATAGAGGGACACGGAAGAGCAGAGAGCGTTAGCGTCTACTCTTGCTTACCCAAGTCGCTTCCAAAGCAGAGATGCCCACCCGTAGGGGTTGTTGAACGCGATCGCGTACACCACGTTCTTGTGGCCCTCGAGCGTGAGCAGCTCGTCGCCTGTCTGGGTGTCCCAGACCTTGCACGTGCGGTCGTAGCTCCCGGTGATGAACCTGTTGCGTTTGGTCAAGGGTCACGGCATCAGACCAGATTAGTGAGCCGTATTCTTACGATTGGTCTCCTTCATCGATATGAGGACGCACTTGTCGCCCGACTTGTTGAACGCGCAGTTGGTGAGCGGCAGGATGTGCGCGCGCAGGATCTTGAACAGGTAGAAGTCGTTGCTCTCGTTAACCTCGAGCTTCTCGATCAGTTCTATGGGCGACAGCGAGTCAACACAACGTCAGTCTCCACGTCCACCGACGACTACAGCTCATCGAGGTAGCTCACTGTAGATGAGTCGCCGAAGCTGCGGCTTGCGCGACTCGGAGATCAGCGGCTCCTCGAACACGATCTGGTTCACCAGCACCTCAATGTCCGACCTACTCACACGCATCCATCGTTAGCGTTGTACTTGTATCCTCCAGGCTCAACGGACTCGCTGCGTACTCTGCGGTGAGATGGAGCAGGTCGATCTCCTTCATCTCGCGCGTGCCGTCGCGCAGTTCGTACTCGAGGATGATGCCCGGCGGATAGTAGCGCAGCAGGAACCGCTTGAGCTTCATGGCGTTGGGTCTGGGAGCTGCTTACGGCCCTGGAGATCGAGTCGCGGTGGTGGTGGTGGTAGCGGCGTCGAGCCTGTTGCCGCGAGCTCCCTCGAGGCACCAGGAGCCGGCGGAAGAATGCAAATAACGATCGCTCAGCGGTCGGGCGCGCCCAAAATCACGCACAGGGAAGCAGGCAGGCGCGACGGTTCGTCTCCGGAAGATAGTCGAGCGTCGTGGAGTCTCTCGCCCTTAAAGATGGCAAGATCGCGACGAAGAGGCACGCGCAAAACTCCCAGCGAGTACTCGGCTTGAGCCATCATACTACGACGCTCATATTAGCTTTAGACACGTTCATCCACGCGACACCGATGACTGCATCAAACGCCACTCTACCACCTTACTACGCAACGCACATCGACTTCAGGCGCCTCAATGCGCCAGTCACATGGACGTGAGGGATCCTCAGATGGGCGGGGGCGTAAGCTGCTTCTGCACGTGATAGTACGTGTTCTTCTCGTGCGGCGTGCCGGGGCTGTTGAGCGCGCGCCACCGTCTCCGTCGGTGAACGAACAGCGCGGCGCCGATGCACAGCACGCCCGGAACTGCGCCGGCGGACAGCGCCGCCACTTGGGAGCCGTTTCCGCTGTCTTCTGTCTCGTCCTCGCTTGTCGTCGCTGTGCTCAGTTCCGTCGCTGTGTTGGCGTTTTCACCGACGGCGGCGGTCGAGAGCCCGCTGTAGCTGCCGGTCTGGAGATTCTCGATGATCTCCACCTCGTCACACGCGGCCATGGCCGTGTTCTCAAAGTCCGACTCGCGGGCCGCTGGCTCACCGGTCGTCGCCATTGAGGCGCTTGTAGTACTGGATGTAGTCATTGTTGTGGTGGTGGTGGCCGCCTCGTTGACAAAGTCGCTGGCTTGACTCGAGGCGCGGAAGGGCTGCACGACCGCCACGTTGCCGCTCTCGCTGAGACTCTGGTCGCCACATCAGCACGCTGTCATGATGGCGAGCCCCACGGTGTAAAGCGTCACCAAAGAGCGCACGGACGCGGAGACTCTGCGCTTGGACGGCATGCTGATCTATCTCTGACGCGACGGATTTGGAAATGGACAGCTACTCGGTGCTCCTCCTCGTCCGCGACCGCATCGTCCCCGCGTAGAGGCCGACCGGGTGGCAGGAGTTGCCCATTTGCTTCCTACCGTTACCTCCGGCTTTTCGCTGCATGCGCCCGCCTCCGATCGCGACTTTGGTGCCTTGTGCTATCGCATCTGCCGTGTCATTTCCATCACTTTGGATTGCCATCGGTATTTGGAGTGTAGTATGACGCTGCTACTTTCCATCGGTTATGCCTCTTCTATTGGATAAACTCCCAGGTTTTATATTTTTCGAGTACATACAGCCGATACTATCTTTGTAAAAAATATAAAGATTGCATTTAATTGCGTGTCGTAGAGACCATACGGGTGTTTGCTTGGTACAGTGCGGGCAAATATTATACTGCCACCTCGAAAAGTGGCCGGATTTTGGCCAATTAGACGCTTTTGAAGGCGATTTTAGGGCCAATGAAACGAGCACAACGAAACGAGTCGAATGCAGGTCGAATCGCTGCCATCCGACCAAAGCTCCCTGCGCCACCTCGGA